>PVKV010005327.1:0-116619 GCA_004027835.1 Alouatta palliata
TATAGGTACATATATATATATATATATATATATGTACCTATAGGTACATATATATATATATATATATATATGACCATGAAAAAAAAAAGTACAAAACTTAGCTGGGCGTGGTAATGTGCACCTGTAGTCTCAGCTACTGAGGAGAATGACGTGAAGGATAGCTTGAGCCTGGGGAGGATGAGTGTGCTGTGAACTGTGACTGGGCCACTGCACTCCATTCCAGGCAGCAGAGTGAGAACTCATCTCAAAAAAAAAAAAGAAAAAAATGTTTAAAAATGTGTAAAGAAACAGAAAACTTCCCAAGTCACATGCCAAAATGTTCAAACTTCCTTTTGTGACTTTTCATGTAATATTTGGCATCCCACAGTCCCATGAAATATAATTAAAATGATTGTAAACTAGTAATTGTCATGCAGATGCAGTTGATTATTATTTGTAGTTTTAGAAATTGAAAAAGAAATGACATATGGTTACAAGGGCCTCATTCAACTTAAAAAATCACTCATTTTATCATAATTTGAAATACAGGTTTTTTTATAATTTTCATCATTTCCCTTTAACCTAATTGTATTATCTTCTTCAGGTTTGTGATAACAAACTGACTTAAAACAGCAGAAATTTATTGTCTCATAATTCAGGAGTTCAGAACTGTGAAACCAAGTATCGGTAGAGCAATACTATTTTAAAACCTGCAGCTGAGAAATTTCCTTGCCTATTGTAGCTTGTGGTGTTTGCCAGTAATCCTGGGGTATTCTTTGGCTACTAGATGCATTGCATTATTCCAGTCTCTGCTTCTGTCCTCCCATGGCCATTGTATCCCTGTGTGTCTCCGTCTTGACATGCTTTCTTCTTATAAGCACATGAATTATATTGGATCTGGAAACATTCTGATGAAGTCACCTTAACTTGATTACATCTGCAAAGATCCCATTTCAAAATAAGGTCACATTCATATTTATGGATGGCTAGGACTTCAAGGTAACTTTTTCCCAGGTCACAGTTCAATTAATGCCATTAGTGAATGCAAAATAGGATTGCATATGAGTATGGGATATTACTAAATGTGGAGAGTAAAGTTGCTTTGTTTTGTTTTTCCAATGCAGTATTTTAGTACATTGTACCTGGATAAGGCCACCTTTATCCTTTGGATCAAAACACATAAAAAAGCTACATACAGAAGGAAGGAAATGTTCGCCTTCCAAAGGCCATGAACATATTTTGCTATGCTACCTTCTAAACGTGTTTACCTTTAATATTTAGATGCACAACCCCCTCGGAATTTGTTTTTGTGTATGATGTAAATAGAATCATTTACTGAAAAGACCACCATTCCCCTACTGTGTTCTAGAGGCACTTTTGCAATAAAATCAATAAACTAAAAAAAAAAAAAAAAAAAAAAAAAAAAAAAAAAAAAAAAAAAAAAAAAAAAAAAAAAAAAAAAAAAAGCTACATACAACAACAAACAATATTTATAAAACAGCATTATATGATAACAAAATAAATATACAACAATGAGTAAAAGGATATTAGTTATCTCAGCTGGAAAGAATAAATACTATGATCTGTTAAGTAAGTAAAATATCCAGATCAAGTAGAACTTGATTTTGCCATTATCTTTGCTGTTATTTCACCAGGAAGAATAGACAGAGAAGCACATTCCATTGAAGAGGAAAAGTTCAGAAAATAAGATGTTTGTGGGGACAATTAAAATGCTAGCTTAAATTAAAAATATCTGAGAAAGCAAGCATCAAAAATACATTCACACAAGGTAGCAGCAATCCAGTGACATGAGAAAAATTTGAAATTGATTTCAGAAACAGAAAGAAGTCATTACAGCACTACCACAGGACAGTAGGATGATACAAACATATTCCCAGGGCATTGGATATTAATGTAGGCTGGGATTTAAAAATCTGGGACAGAAAGTACAATAGACTTGTACTGCATTAATCTAATTATATATGTTGTGGTGATAACATATGCCAGCAAACTGTGTGGTGTACTTCTTGGAGTATCACAGTGAATTTGCATAGTACAGCATTCCAGGACATTTGATTGAGGAAAATACAGGGACATCTGTAAAAAACTTAACAGTCAATTACTCCTACATTATTGAGAATCGTTTCATTAATGAACAGAACTATTAGTTTGTTTTGTATTTGCCTATGGGGTGCTGAAAAATTTATTAAAATACATAGCTATGAACTGAAAGAGTTTGGGAATCCTTAGCTTATTAATCAAAGAATGATTTTTTTCCCTTCAAAGTTGCTCTGTAGCTTTGTATAGTTTTATACACCTTTTATATTTTTATTATCTTGTCATTTAGATCATTTTTATTAAAAACTATTTTGTTTTTGTTTTGAGAAGGAGTCTCACTCTTTTGCCCAGGCTGGACTGCAGTGGTGCAATCTCAGTTCACTGCAACCTCTGCCACCTGGGTTCAAGCAATTCTCCTGCCTCAGCCTCCCAAGTAGCTGAGATTACAGGTGCTTGCCACCAGGCCTGACCAATTTTTGCATTTTTAGTAGAGATGGGTTAACTGGTCTTGAACTCTTGACCTCGTGACCCACCTGCCTCAGCCTTCCAAAGTGAGGGGAATACAGGCATGAGCCACCATAAAAACCAATATTTTAAAATATTGTACTGGTATAAAAATTAGTCAAAATCTTCTTCAATTTTTTTTTCTGGTGTTACTGGAAGCAAAGATAGAGAAATAATATTTTGTCCAAATGAAACAATATTTTGTTCTTAATGAATTTTACTCTTCCACATGTAGGTCTTTTTTTTTTTTTTTTTTTTTTTGCAAAACTAAGATCATTTTCAGAGTTATTATTACTACTTTTATATCTAAGGTTTTAACATTAGGTTTAATATTTTACTTTAATGTGCATACTATATGTTTTTGTCTGATCTATTTGATTCCTGAGTCAACTGCAAAACATGTAACTATATTAATAATGAAATTGAGAGAGACTAGAAGTTTCGTGCAAAATGTCAGGATAGAAGCTAACTGGCTTCACTCTCATTCGTAATAAAATAAAATAAAACAAATATATAGCACTAAGGTTATCACCAGCAACACCTGGGAACTCAAATATGAAGATGAGACAGTACCTAGTACCACAGAGAAGTGAAACAAAACAAAACAAAAAGTCTGAGCAGAGAGTACAAGAATTAGACTTCCATGTCTGTGATGGTGCTCTTCCCAATCTGCCTGGCAAGCCTGTGAAAATTTTTCCTCCTACTCATGGTTTCTGTATTAGAAATAATGTGATAGAGATGAACAATCAAGCTTCCCTAACCTCTTGGGTCACCTAGTTGGAGACCTATCCATATTTCAATTCATGGTAAGCATCACAAGTGTTTAAAGCGGGAAATATACCTAAGCACAATCAGAGGCCAGTGGGTCAATGGGTCTTCCATCTCTGGCTATGCAAACCCTGCTCTGTAACTCAGTGAGAAGAGACAACAAATCACAGTTGTGGTTCCACAGCATCACACTTGAGGAGGTATGTTCCATAGTTTCCATAGGTAAAAACCACTAGCCAGCTTTCCAACACTACCAGGATATTTCCTTTGTGACTTTCTCTGATATGGGACAGGCAGTGCTTTGATAATTTACTACAGCCAAAGCAAATCTGGGCTTAAAGCACTACAGAGTAGCATAAAGGAGGCAGTGACCTAGTAGAGGGGAAAAAAGAGAAAGAGAGAGAGAGAGATAAATTCAACAGGTAAATTATAAAGAATCTCTAAGCAAATGCATCCAGTAAAAAACAAAACAAGCCAAACAGTTAACACTGTAATAAAGAACTAATCCTTCAATGCAAAGATGCTGACACTGACATACTTCCACAAGAAACAGCAACAATAGAGAATTACGACCTACAAAAATGGACAAAAGAAGAAATCAGCTACTGACCCTAGTAAGACGGCAATATGTGAGTGTTCTGACCAATAATTTAAAAATAGTTTTAAGAAAACTCAATTATTGCAAAAAATCACAGTAGACAACAATATAATGGATCAAGCAAAGCAAATAATAAGTGAGCTCAAAGATAGGCTATTTGAAAATACACAGACAGAGGAGAAAAGAAAAAAAAAGAGTGAGAGGAAAAAAACAGAACCTACAATTAGAGAAAATTATTTGAAAAGACAAATCTAAGAATTATTAATATACAAGAAGGAATTGAGCAATACTGAGAGAAAGAAATAAATTAGCATAGAAAACTTTGCAAAACTTTAAAAATATATACACTTCCAGGTACAGAAAGATCAGAGAACATCAGTTGGATCCAGCCCAACTACAATAATCTCAAAACACATAGTAACCAAACTCTGTAAAATAAAGGACAAAGTAAGGATTCTAAAATTAGCAAGAGAAAAGAAGCAAATAACACGTAAAGGAGCTCCAATTCATATAAAAATGGACTTCTCAACAGAAACCATACAAGCCAGAAAGAAGTGAAGTGACATTCTAAAAATGTTTTAAGATAAAAAGCCTGTCATACAGTAATACTGTATTCAGCAATGCTCTCTTTCAAACATGAAGGAGAGAGAATTTTTTTCACAGGCAAACAATATCTGAGAGAATTCATAATCTATTTCATAAGAAATGCTAAAGGCAGTTCTTGAATCTGAAAGAAAATTACACTAATGTGCAAAAAGAAAATATTTGAGGGGTATAAATCCCACTGGCAAAATTAAGTGCACAGACAAATCAAAACTATTCTAAGACCATAATTGCAATGTGTAATTCACTAGTAACTCTAGCATGAAGCCTAAAAGAGAAACTGATCAAAAATAAGAATAGCTACAGTAACCTGTTAAGAGATAGGCAATATGAAAATATGTAAATTGAGAAACAAAAAAATCAAAATGGCATATGGAAGCTAGTGTAGAGATATTATTTTTTTCTTTCTTTTAAGTTTTACCTTTGTTCCTATTCTTCTTTGTAATCTAGGTCACCATTCCTCTAAAATAACTAGTTTAGTTTTTTTGTAAGTTCATAGTACCAACAATGCATAAAATTATATAACAGATTCACTAAAAATAAATATCAATAAACTAAAATATTTTTACCAGAAAAAATACTTAACCACAAAAATAGAAAGAAAGGAGGAAGAACAGAGCTGAAAAAAAAAAGAAAAGAAAACAAGCAACAGAATGGCAATAATATGTCATTTATCAATAACACTGAATATGCCATTGATCAGTAACACTGACTATTGATAGACTCAATTATTCATTTAAAGGACATAAAGTGGCTGAATGAATTCAGGGACAAGAACCCACTTAACCTATAAATACACATATATACTGAAGGTAAGAGTGTTAAAACAGATATTACATGCAGCTGGAAATGGAAAATGAGCAGAAGTAATTATACATGTAACAGATAAAATGACAAAATGTCAAAGACTATACCAAGAGACAAAAAAGGTCACCATATAATAATAAAAGAGATTGTAGGGGAGTGGGGGACTAGGAGAGGGATAGCATTAGGAGAAATACCTAATGTAGATGACGAGTGATGTATGTAGCAAACCACCATGGCACGTGTATACCTATATAACAAATCCGCACATTCTGCACATGTACCTTAGAATTTAAAGTATCTTTTTTAAATAGATCAGTTCAGCAAGAGTATATATCAATTATAAATATGCACCCAACACTGGAGGATCCAAGCATACACAGCAATCAAACATTAATAGATCTAAAGGGAGAGATAGACTGCAATATTATAATAGTAAGAAACTTCAATACCCCACTCTTACTAACAGATCATTCATTTAGAAAGAAAATCAACAAAGAAACATCAGAGTTAAACTACATACTATACCAAAGAGGCCTAACTCACATTTACAAAACATTTCACCCAACTTCTGCAGAACACACACTCTTTGCATCAGCACATGGAACCACCTTTAGAATAGACTGTATCTTAGGCTACAAATCAAATCTCAACAAATTGAAAAAACAAGAAATCATGTGATCTTTTCTGACAACAATGAAACAAAACTAGAAATTAAAAACAAGAGGAAACTCAGAAATTACAAACACATGGAAGTTAAACAGCATGCTCCTGAATGACGAAATTAAAATTAAATTAAAACAATTGAAAATGTAAATACAACACAGCTAAGTCCATGGGATATGGCAAAAACCATACTAAGAGGGGACTTTATAACAATAAATATTTATATCAAAACGATGTAAAGACTTTAAATAAACAAGTGACATACATTAAGGACCTAGAAAAGCGAGAACAAACCAAACCCAGAATTAATAGAGGCAATGAAATAATAAACATTAGAGCAGAAATAAATAACATTGAGGCTAAAAATAATAAGATCAACAAAATGAACAGTTGATTTTAAGAAAGATAAATAACATTGACATCAACAAAACGTTTAGGTAAACAAAGTATAAAAAGAAGACCCAAATAAATAAAACCAGAAATGAAAAAATGAGATATAGCAACTTATATCACAGAAATGCAAAAATTTTTAGAGACTACTGTTAACAGCTATATTCCAACAAACTGGAAAACCTAGAAAAAACCTGAAAAGTTCCTGGATACGTATAGAACCAGGAAGAAACAGAAAACCTCAACAAACCAAAAATGAGTAGTGAAATTCATGCTATAATGAAGATTTCCATCAAAGAAAATCCAAAGACTAATGAATTCACTGATGAATTCTACCCAGCATTTAAATAACTAATTCCAATTCTATTAAAAGTCTTCAAAAAAATTAAAGTTGAAATGTTTCCAAACATATTCAATGAGGCTCATATTAACCTGACATCAAAACTAGAGAAAGATACAAGAAAAAAGAAAACTATAGGCCAATATTACTGATGAATACATATGTCAAAATTCTCAACAAAATAATATCAAATCATATTCTACAACCCACTAAAACATAATTTACCATAATGAAGTGGAGTTCATCCCAGGATAAATATATGTATGCGTCCCACTATGGAAGAATGATTTAACATACAACAATCTCTAAACATGACACATCACATTAACAGAACAAAGAACAAAAAACCATATGATTTCAATAAATACTGAAAAAGCACTAGACAAAATTCAACATTCCTTTAATAATAGAAAATACCAACAAACTTGGTGTAGAAGAAACGAATCTTAAAATAATAAAGGTCATATATGAAAAACCCACAACCAATATAATACTGAACAGGGGAAAACTGAAATTTCTTTCTCTAAGATCTGAAACAAGGAAGCCCATTATGTCTACTTTTATTCAGTGTAATACTGGAATTCCAGCCAGAACAATTTTTTTAAGCAAGGGGGAAAAAAAGGGCATCCATATTAAAACAAACAAATCAAATTATCCTTGTTCACAGGCAACATGATATTTATTATAAGAACAAAATACAAACAGAATTCAACAGCAAATCAAAAATCTTATTCATCATGATCAAGCAGGCTTCATCCTGCAGATGCAAGCTGGTTTAACATACAGAAGTCTATAAATGTAATCCATCACATAAACAGAAGCAAAGACAAAAAACATATGATATTCTAAATAGGTGCAGAGAAGGCCTTCAATAATATTCAACAGCCCTTTATGCTAAAATCCCTCAATAAACTAGGTGTCAATGGTATGTACCATAAAATAATAAATCTATTTATGACAAACCCACAGCCAATATCATATGAATGGGCTGGAAGCATTCCTTTTGAAATCTGGCACAAGACAAGCATGCCCTCTCTCACCACTCCTATTCAATATAGTATTGGAAGTTCTAGCCAGAGTAATCAGACAAGAAAAAGAAATAAAGGGTATTCAATTAGGAAAAGAGGAAGCCAAATAGTCTCTATTTGCAGATGACATGATTGTATATTTCAAAGACTTCATCATCTCAGCCCAATGTCTCCTGAAACTGATAAGCAACTTCAGAAAATTGTCAGGATACAAAATCAATGTGCAGAATCGCAAGCATTTCTATACACCAATAACAGACAGAGAGCCAAATCAAAAGTGAACTCCCATTCACAATTGCTATAAAGACAGTAAAATACCAAGGAACACAACTAACAAAGAATGTAAAGAACCTCTTCAAGGAGAACTACAAACCACTGTCCAAGAAATAAGAGAGGACACAAACAGATGGCAAAACATTCCATGCTAATGGTTGGGAAGAATCAATATCGTGAAAATGGTCATACTGCCCAAAGTAATCTATAGATTCAGTGCTATCCCCATCAAGCTACCAATGACCTTCTTCACAGAACTGGAAAAAACCACTTCAAACTTCATATGGAATCAAAAGAGAGCCCGCATAGCCAAAACAATCCTAGGCAAAAAGAACAAAGTTGGAGGTATCATGCTACCTGACTTCAAATTATACTACAAGTCCACAGTAATCAAAACAGCCTACTACTGGTACCAAAACAGAAACATAGACCAATGGAACAGAGCAGAAGCCTCAGAAGCAACATCACTCATCTACAATCATTTGATCTCTGACAAACCTGATTAAAACAAGCAATGGGGAAAGGATTCCCTGTTTAATCAATGCTGGTGGGAAAACTGGGTAGCAGTGTGCAGAAAGCAGAAACTGGAACCCTTCCTGACACCTTACACTAAAATTAATCCCAGATGGATTAAAGATCTAAACATAAGACCTAACACCATAAAAACCCTAGAAGAAAGCCTAGGCAAAACCATTCAGGACATAGGAATAGGCAAAGACTTCATAGCTAAAACAACAAAAGCAATGGAAACAAAAGCCAAAATACACAAATGGGATCTAATTAAAATCCAGGGCTTCTGTACAGCAAAAAAAAAAAAAAAAAAAAAAAAAAAAAAAAAAAAAAAAAAAAAAAAAAAAAAAAAAAAAAAAATCATTAGAGCAAACCAGCAACCAAAAGAATGGGAAAAATTTTTTGCTATCTACCCATCTGACAAAGGGTTAATATCCAGAATATACAAAGAACTAAAAGAGATTTATAAGAAACAAACAAACCCATTCAAAAGTGGGCAAAGGATATGAACAGACACTTTTCAAAAGAAGACATACATGAGGCTAACAAACTTATGAAAAAATGCTCATCATCACTGGTCATTAGAGAAATGCAAATCAAAACCACATTGAGATACCGTCTCACACCAGTTAGAATGGTGATCATTAAAAAATCTGGAGACAACAGATGCTGCAGAGGATGTGGAGAAATAGGAACATTTTTACACTGTTGGTGGGAGTGCAAATTAGTGGAAGACAGTGTGGCAATTATTCAAGGACCTGGAAATAGAAATACCATTTGACCCAGCAATCCCATTACTGAGTATATACCCAAAGAATTATAAATTGTTCTATTATAAAGACATATGCACACATATGTTCATTGTGGCTCTGTTTACAATCGCAAAGACCTAGAACCAATCCAAATGTCCATCAACAATTGACTGGATAAAGAAAATGTGGCACATATACATCATGGAATACTACACAGCCATAAAAAATGATGAGTTTGTGCCCTTCACAGGGACATGGATGAATCTGGAAACCATCATTCTCAGCAAACTCACACAAGAACAGAAATGCAAACAGTGCACGTTATCACTCATAGGCGGATGTTGAACAATTAGAACACATGGACACAGGGAGGGGAGCATCACACACTAGGGTCTGTTTAGGGGGCTGTGGGGGACAGCAGGGGGTGGGGAGAGTGGGGAGGGATAATGAGAGGAGAAATATGAGATACAGGTGATGGGGGGGCCGAAGGTAGCAAACCACCTTGCCATGTATGTACCTTTGCAATAATCCTGCATGATCTGCACATGTACCCAGAATCTAAAGTACAATAAAAATAAAAATTAAAAAAAAAATGAAGACAAAAACTAAGGACTACCCAAATCTGTCAGAACTAATATACAAATTCAGTAAATCCACAAAACATATAATCAACATAAAAGAATAGTAGCATTTATATATGTTTACAGTGAACAATCTGAAAAAAAATTAAAAAAAGGAATGCCACATACAAATAATATAAAATATGTAGAAATAAATTCAACCAGAGAAGTGAAAAAATTTATATAAGGAAAACTATAAAATACCAATGAAAGAAATTGAGGAGAACATAAAAAATTAAAAGATATTCCAAGCTCATGGATTGGAAAATTAATATTGTTAAAAAGACAATAATGCCTATATTAGTCTATTTTTTATGCTGCTCATAAAGACATATTAGAAACTGGGCAATTTACAAAAGTAAGAAGTTGAATGAACTTACAGTTCCATGTGGCTATAGAAGCTTCACCATAGTGGCAGAAGGTAAAAGACATGTCTTACATGGCTGCAGGGAAGAAAAAGGACTTGTGCAGGAAATCTCCTGTTTTTAAAACAACCAGATCTTATGAGACCTATTCACTATCACGAAAACAGCACCAGAAAGACTCACACTCATGATTAAATTATCTCCCAACAGGTCCCTCACACAACATGTGAAAATTATGAGAGCTACCAAGATGAGATTTGGGTGGGGGCACCAAGAAAACCATATCAATACCTAAAGCAATTTACTGACTGAATGCAATACTTTTATAAACAAATAGAAATAACAATCCTAAAACTTATATATAACCACAAAAGGCCCTAGATAGTCAAAACAATCCTGAGCAAAATGAACAAAACTGTAAGAATCACAGTACTTACTTTAAAATATACTGTAAAGCTATAGAAATCAAAACACCATTGTATATGCATAGAAACAAACATAAATATTAATTGAATGGAATAGAGAAATTTAATATAAATCCATGCATTTACAGCCAACTTATTTCAACAAAGATACCAACTGTATTAGTGTATGACACTGCTATCAAGATACTACCTGAAGCTGAGTAAATTATAGGGAAAAGAAATTTAATTGACTCACAGTTCTGCATGGCTGGAAGGCCTCAAGAAACTTACAATCATGGCATAAGGGGAAACAGGCATGTTTTACATGGCAACAGGCAAGAGAAAAAGTGTGTGAATGAGGAACTGTCAAATATTTATAAAACCATCAAATCTTGTGAGAAATCCCTCCCTCACTATCATGAGACCAACGTGGGGAAACTGCCCTCATGATTCAGTTGGCTTTCACCAGGTCCATCCCTCAAACATTGGAATTATGGGTAACACAAACACGTGGGGATTATGGGGATTACAGTTCAAGATGAAATTTGAGTGGAAACACAGAGACAAACCATATCACCAACAATACACAATCAGGAGAGGACAGTCTCTTCAATCAACAGTGGTGGGAAAACTGGATTACTATCAGCAAAGCACTGAATCTGGACCCTGATCACTCATTATAATAAAAAAAATGTAAAAATGATTTAAAGATGTAACCTAAGACTGGAAACTATAAAACTACTAGAAAAAAGAATTGCAGAAATGTTCTAGAGTATTGGTCTGAGCAAAGATATTTTTGTGTAAAATCCCAAAAGCACAGGGTACAAATGCAAAAGTGGACAATGGGATTACATCAAGGTGAAATGCTTTTGCACAGCCAAAGAAATAGTCAATAATGTGAAGAGACAACTCAGAGAATGAGAGAAAATATTCGCAAACTACTCATCTGACAAGGGACTAATAACCAGAATATGTATAATAATAAATAAAGCTCAAACAACATAATAGCAATAATGAAAAACACCACAAAGAATCTGATTAAAAACTGAGTAAAAGCTCTGAATAGACAACTCATGAAAGGAATACATACAAGTTGCAAGAGGAAAATGAAAAAATGCTCAACATCACTAATCACCAAAGAAATTAAAATCAAAACCACAATGAGATATTATTCCACTTCAGTTAAAAATACTTCATTCAAAAGACAGGGAGGAACATGGTAGTGAGGCAGTGAAGAAAGGGGAACATGCGCATACTGTTGGCAGAAATGTAAATGACTACAACTAATATTAAAACAGTATGTAGTGGCAATAAAAATACTAAGTATAGGACTATCATATAATCTAGCAATTGCACTGCTGGTATTATATCCAAAAGAAAGAAAACCAATACATCAAAAACATGTGAACTCTCAGGCTTATTGCAGCACTATCAAAATAGCCAAAATGCGGAATTAACCTGTGTTTATCAATGGATGAATGAAAATATGATTTTATACACAATAGCCTATTATTCAGACATAAAGGAATAAAAGCCTATCATTTGTAACAAAATGGATGAAACTGGAGCTCCTTATGTTAAATAAGCTAAGAACAGAAAGATAAATGTGTTCACTCATATGTGGTAGCTTAAAAAGTTGATCTTATGAATATAATCAGTTGTCAGGTTATCATGGTCATCAGAGTCTGGGCAAATGGCCATGAGGAAATGAAAAGAGGTTGATCAATGAGTACAAATATAAAGTTACATAAAAGAAATAAGTGCTAATGATGGATAGATCAGTGAGATGACAATTGATTATAAGAAAATAATTTAAATGTTCCTATTACAAGGAAAATATAAAAATTCAAGATAATTGGAAGCCCAATTACCATGATTTGATATTTACACATTATATGAATGTGTATCCCAATATAAATATCAAAGATAATAGGAAGCCCTATTATCTTGACTTGATATTTACACATTATATGAATGTATCAAATTATCACATATACCACCAAAATACTTTCATATATATATATTAAAAAGAAATATTAAATAAGGTACAATTAATTAAAACTTTTCTCAATTTTAAATATCATTATGAAATTATTTGTAGTATTTTTTAACTTTAAAAAATAATTTAGACATATGTTATTCCATCTAGTTTCTCAATACTAATTTTTTTATTTTCCTCTTTAAAATTTTAATTATATTTCCTAGCACTTTCCAGAACCTACAAGACATCATTTAGATTTCTTTCTAACAAGTAACTAAATTTTACATTTATCAATTTTCTTGCTTTATCTACTTTCTAAGTTAATTTCTCATTTCTTCTGCATTCTTTTGATATGGAAGACACTTTTTCTAGTGAACAGAAAGCCAAGGAGCTTTCTTAGTAGCTTTCAGATTCCTGAGTGTACCATTTTCAGAGTTATGTCCTTCATCTGAGGTTTTTGAATTAGATTCCTCTTAGCTTTCCTGTATAATTTTCCCATTTATCCAATTGCTTACAAGAATTTGATTTGTTGTTAATTTTTAATTTTATTACTTAAATTCATCATTCAATTAGTTTTAATCTTAATCTGTTAGAACAGTTTAAATATTTATTTTAAATTTGCTTTTCAGTGGTAGTTCAGAAAATATTTAAGGTTTTGATATTAAAGGGTGTTTTTTTTTTTCTGTAAGTGGAATGATTTTGGATTTTATTTTATATCCAATAGTGATTCAGGTGAGAACACTTTAAATGTATTTTGAAAATGTATACAGATTTTTAAATGCTGAATTTCATTATTAAAATATCTGGCCTTGGGGCATAGTTTCTTTCACTTCTGAGTGTCTTATAACAGTTCATAATTGTTATTATTACTAAGTTATCTGTATACTTTTAAAACCATTTTATAAGATTTTATGAGAAACATTTCAAGACTATATATTCTGCTAAGTAATGACTTTTTTATTGTAAATCGTATTTGTTTATACTTATCTTGAATAATGAAAATAAAGATTAGATAAATATCATTTATAATCCAAATTTGCAACTTTATAAGCACATTTTTTTCATTAATTACCAGTATACTTCAGACATATTGGGTGTTCAGTTCCAGTCCACCACAATAAAGCAAATATCTCAATAAAGCCAGTGATACAAATATTTTGGTTTCCCAGTAAATATTAAAATTACATTTATACTATAGTCTATTAATCATGCAATAGCATTATGTATTAAAAAACATATATTAATTTTAAAATACTCTTTGCTAAAATTGCTAACTGTCTTCTGAGTCTTCAGCAAGTCATAATGTTTTTGCTGTTAGAAGGTTTTGCCTCAATGCTGAGGTCCTTGGTCTGTATTAGGTTTTGCCTTAGGGGAATGCTGTGGCTGGTTTGACCTACAAAGATCATTAAAATATTTTCTATATCAGAAATTTCTGACTGCTTTGCTTTCTTATAATTTTTATGTTTACTATAATAGCATTTTTAATTTCCTTCAAAAACTTTAGCTTTGCAATCACAACTTGGTTAACTGGCACAAGAAACCTAGCTTTCAGCATATTTCAGCTTTCAATTTGTCTTCCTCATTAAGCTTAAACACTTCTAGCTTTTGATTAAAAGTGTACATACAACACTTATGTAAACACTTGGGGGCCACTGTACAGTTATTATGTGACTTAATTTAAATATTGTTGTATCTCAGAGAATAGGGAGGCCTAAAGAGAGAGAAGATGGAAAAATTGTAGTTTGGTGCTATAATAGTCAGATAACACATTTATTGATTAGTTCATTGTCTTATATGGGCACAGATTTTAATGTCCCAAAACAATTGCATTAAGGATATTGGCATAATTTTTGTTGTTGTGCTCTGCAGGACTATGGTGTCAGGATGATGCTGGCCTCACAGAACGAGTTAGGGAGGAGTCCCTTTTCCTCAAATTTTTGGAATAGTTTCAGTAGGAAGGGTACTAGCTCTTTTTTCATACATTTGGTAGAATTCAGCTGTGAATTCATCTGGTCCCGGCCTTTTTTTCTTTCTTTCTTTTTGTAGACTATTTATTACTGATTTAATTTCAGAGCTCATTATTGGTTTGTTCAGGGATTCAATTTCTTCCTGGTTCAGTTTTGGGAGGGAGTATGTGTCCAGGAATTTATGCAGTTTTCCTAGATTTTCTAGTTTGTGTTCAAAGAGGTGTTCATAATATTCTCTGACGGTTATTTGTACTTCTGTGGAGTCAGTGGTAATATCCCATTGACTGTTTCTAATTGTTTTTATTTGGATTTTCTCTCTTTTCTTATTAGTCTAGCTAGTGGTCTTTTTTATTAATTTTCTTAGAAAACCAACTCCTGAATGTGTTGATCTTTTATATGATTCTCAGTGTCTCAGTTTCCTTTAGTTCAGTTCTGAAAGAGTATTGAAGTAGTTAAAGAAAGTCAAACTATCCTTGTTTGCTGATTACATGATCCTATATCTAGAAAACCTTATAGAACTTCAGCAAAGTATCATGATACAAAATCAACATACACAAATCACTAACATTTTTATAAACAAACAGCATTCAAGCCAAGAACCAAATCATGAATCCAGACTAGAAAGAGTGTAAGCAGTTTCTAATGACCTATGCTGGAAAAATCTGAGCAATAAGATAAATAAGGTAGCAATGGATTATAATTCAGGTATATATACAATAAATATTTCTGTCTACACTGATATAAATAAATGGTCGAGTAAGTAAACAAATAGAGAAGAGGATATATCTCCTGTGCAGGAGAATTTCAAATATTTGGTGAAGCTCTTCCATCTAAAAAAAAAATAAGATACTGAAAAAAGAATACTTACACGGTGTTAGTGGGAGTGTGAATTAGTTCAACCATTGTAGAAAGCAGTGTGGAGATTCCTCAAAGATCTAAAATGAGCTACCATTCAAACCACAATTCCATTATTAAGTATATTCCCAAAGGAATACAAATCATTGTATCATAAAAGCACAGACACGTGTATGTTTATTGCAGCATTATTCATAACATCAAAGACATAAAAATCAACCTAAATACCCATAAATGGTAGACTGGATTTTAAAAAATGTGGTACAGGTACAACATGGAATATTATGCATTCATAAAAAAAGAATGACATCTTGTTTTTGCAGGAAAATGGATGGAGCTGGAGGCTGTTATCCTGAGCAAACTAATGCAGGAACAGAAAACCAAATACCACATACTCTTACCTATAAGTGGTAGCTAAATGATGGGAACAAATGAACACATAAAGTGGAAAAAACACATATTAAGCCTTATCAAAAAGTGAATGGTGGGAGGAGGGAGAGGATAAAAAATGATAACTAATGGGTAATAGGCTTAATATCTGGGTGATTAAATAATCTTTCCAATAAACCCCCATGACACTGTTTGCCTATATAACAACCCTGCACATGTACCTCTGAATTTAAAATAAAAGTTACAAAAACCCAGTTGCAATAGTAACATAAAAGATCAATGATCAAAGAGCATTAAAGCAGATATAATGATAATGAAAAAATTTAAAATATTGTAACTATTTCTTTTTTTTTTTTTGTAGTTGTAACTTTTTTTATTATTATACTTTAAGTTCTGGGATACATGCACAGATGGTGCAGGATTGTTAAATAGGTATACACATGCCATGGTGGTTTGCTGCATCAATTTCCCCATCACCTATATTAGGTATTTCTCCTAATGTTATCCCTCCCCAATGCCCCCACCCCTTGGTATCTTTCTCCTACCCACCCCCTAATAGGCCCTGGTGTGTGATGCTCCCCTCCCTGTGTCCATGTGTTCTCATTGTTCAACATCCACTTATGAGTGAACATGTGGTGTTTCTTTTTTTGTTCTTGTGTCAGTTTGCTGAGAATGATGGTTTCGAGCTTCATCCATGTCCCTGCAAAGAACATAAATCCATGCTTTTTTATGGCTGCATAGTATTCCACGGTATATATGTGCCACATTTTCTTTATCCAGTCTATCATTGATGGGCATTTGGGTTAGTTCCAAGTCTTTGCTATTGTAAACCGTGCAACAAAGAACACAGATGTGCATGTGTCTTTATAAGATAATGATTTATAATCCTTTGGGTATATACCCAGTAATGGGATTTCTGGGTCAAATGGTATTTCTATTTCTAGGTCCTTGAGGAATCGCCATGCTGTCTTCCACATGGTTGAACTAATTTACACTCCCACCAATAGTGTAAAAGCGTTCCTATTTCTCCAAATCCTCTCCAGGATCTGTTGTCTCCAGATTTTTTAATGATCACCATTCTAACTGGTGCAAGGTGGTATCTCAATGTGGTTTTGATTTGTATATCTTTAATGACCAGTGATGAGCATTTTTTCATATGTTTGTTGGCTGCATAAATGTCTTCTTTTGAAAAGTGTCTGTTCATATACTTTGCCCACTTTTTGATGGGGTTTTTCGTTTTTCTTGTAAGCTTGTTTAAGTTCTTTGTAGATTCTGAATATTAGCCCTTTGTCAGATGGGTAGATTGCAAAATTTTTTTCCTATTCTGTTGGTTGCCAGTTCACTCTATTGATAGTTTCTTTTGCTGTACAGAAGGTCTTAAGTTTAATTAGATCCGATTTATCTATTTTTCCTTTTGTTGCCATTGCTTTTGGTGTTTTAGTCATGAAGTCCTTGCCAATGTCTATGTCATGCATGGTATTACCTAGGTTTTATTCTAGGGTTTTTATGGTGTTAGGTCTTATGCTTAAATCTTTAATCCATCTGGATTAATTTTTGTATAAGATGTAAGGAAGGGGTCCAGATTATGCTTTCTGCATATGGCTAGGAAGTTTTCCCAATACCATTTATTAATAGGGAATCCTTTCCCCATTGCTTGTTTTTGTCAGGTTTGTCAAAGATCAGATGGTTGTAGATGTGTGACGTTACTTTTAAGGCCTCTGTTATGTTCCATTGGTCTATATCTCTGTTTTGGTACCAGTACCATGCGGTTTTGATTATTGTAGCCTCGTAGTATAATTCGAAGTTAGGTATCGTGATGCTTCCAGCTTTGTTTGTTTTGCTTAGGATTGTCTTGGCTATGCAGGTTCTTTTTGGTTCGATAGGAAGTTTAAGGTGTTATTTTCCAGTTCTGTGAATGTCAATTGTTTCCTGATGGTGATAACATTGAATGTATAAATTACTTTGGGCAGTATGGTCATTTTCACGATATTGATTCTTCCTAACCATGAACATGGAATGTTTTTCCATCTGCTTGTGTCCTCTCTTGTTTCCTCGAGCAGTGGTTTGTAGTTCTCCTTGAAGAGGTCCTTCATGTCCCTTGCTAATTGTATTCCTAAGTATTTTATTCTCTTTGTAGCAATTGTGAGTGGGAGTTCACTCATCATTTGGATATCTGTTTGTCTGTTATTGGTGGATAAGAATGCTTGTGCTTTTTGCACATTGATTTTGTATACTGAGACTGCTGAAGTTGCTTATCAGTTTCAGGAGATTTGGGGCTGAGACAATGGGGTATTCAAAATATACAATCATGCAGTCTGCAAAGAGAGACAATTTGGCTTCCTCTTTTTCTAATTGAATACCCTTTATTTCTTTTTCTTACCTGATTTTTCTGGCCAGAACTTCTAATACTCTGTTGAACAGGAGTGGTGAGAGAGGTCACACTTGTCTAGTGCCCATTTTCAAAGGGAATGCTTCCAGTTTTTGGCCATTCAGTATGATATTGGCTGTGGGTTTGTCTTAAATATCTTTTATCTTTTTGAGATATCTTCCATTTATACCTAGTTTATTGAGAGTTTTTAGCATAAAGGGCTGTTGAGTTTTGTCGAAGGCCTTCTCTGCATGTATTGAGATAATCATGTGGTTTTTGTCTTTGGTTCAGTTAACAATTTCTAAAGTGTGACAGAGACTCAGTGTGAGCATATGCTACTGGAAAAATGGCACTGAAAGACTTGCCCAATGCAGTGTTGACACAAAGTTTCAATTTGTAAAAAACAATATCTGTGAAACAGAATGAAGCAAACTATTATGTAGTAAAAGGAAATATGACTGATAGAAAAAGTAGTTAAAAATATTAGTGTTGATTTCAAGGTAGTGGGAAACTGTCTAAAAATTAATCTCCATAAATAAAAGTAGGAACCTGAAGATAGAAAGCCAATCTCTTAGAACTCAGGATAGATTTCAACAAATTACTTCTTCTTCATTATTATATAGACATATGTCCCCATAAATTTCTTCCTTTCCATTAATAATACATATTCAAGTTTAGTTACTTAACATGATTTTTCATAAGATTGTTTACTAGTTTCCTCTGAGCTTCCTGCTTCACTTAACAAATACCATTAATTCTTGTCTGTAGATTCCTTCTTGTTCTGCTATCAGATAAAACAGCCACAGCAGCAGCAGAAGCATCAAGAGCAACAACAAAACAAAAGAAAACTGTAGAATACTAAGGAGATTTAATGCAAATAATTCTACCTCAGGATATTTAATAAAGAAACTCAATATGGTCAAACACAAAGGAAAGATACTAAAAGCAAAAAGAACAAGGCAAAAATAAGATACAAAAAAAATCCCATACATCTGTCAGCAGATTTCTCATTGGAAACATTATAGGCCATAAGAGAGTGGCATGATATATTTAAAGTGCTGAAGGAAACATACGTGTGTGTGTGTGTGTGTGTGTGTGTGTGTGTGTGTGTATATATATATGCTTATATATGTGTGTGTATGTGTGTGTATACATATGTGTGAATATATGTGTATAAAGTGCTGAAGGAAATATATATGTGTGTGTGTATATATATATATATACACACACATAAACATATATATGCATATACATGTATGTATATACACATGTATGTATATATGTACATACATATACATGTTATATATGTATATACATATATATGTATGTATATGTATATACGTATATACATATATGTATATATGTATGCATGTATACATATGTATACATATATATGCATACATATGTATACATATGTATATACATATATACATACATATATATGTATATATGTATATATATGTATATATATATCCTAGAATAGTCTATCCAGAGAAAATATTCTTTAATCATAAAGGAGAAAGAGTTTCTCAGACAAAGCTGAGGGATTTCATCAGCACAAGACCTGCACTACAGAAAATGCTAAAGCAAGTTCTTCAATCTGAAGGAAAAAGACATTAATGAGCAATAAGAAAATATCTGAATGTACAAAACTTATGATAATATGTACACAGAAAACAGAATATTATAACACTGTAAGTGCGGTATATCTTGAGTAGAAAGTCTAAAAGATGAATTTATCAAAAGTAATAAGAACAACTTTTGAAGACATAGACAATATAATGAGATATAGTAGAAAAAAGGTTGAAAATCAGAGGTTGAAGTTAAAGTAGAGACTTTTATTAGTTTTCTCCTTGTTTATTAATTAATGTTAGGTTGTCATCAGTTTAAAATAATGAGTTATACTATTTTCAAGCTTCATGGAAACTTAAACTAAAAAACTACACAATAGATACACCAAAAATAAACAGCAAGATTAGAAGATAACACCTGAGAAAATAACTTGCAATAAAATGAAGACACGAAGGAAGCATAAAAGAAAGAGAAGAGCACAAAACAACCAGAAAACAAATTACAAAATGGCAGGAGTAAGTCTTTACCTATTATCAGTAATTATGTTGAACACAAATAGACTAAACTTTCATGCAAAAGACAGAGTGGCTAAACAGTTTTTTTTTTTAAATAAAAGACCCAATTATTTTTAGCTCACACAACAAACACTTCACTAACAAAGACACATGTACATAGAAAATAAGGTATGGATACAGACATTCCAGGAAAAAAAAAAAAAACATAAAAAAACAGAAGTTGCTATACGTAAATCAGACAAAATAGATTTCAAGACAAAAACTATAAGAAGAGACAAAACTGGCATTATATAATAATAAAGGAGTCAATTCAGCAAGAGAATATAACAATCATAAATATATGTTATAAATGTACCCCACACTGAAGCACCCAAATATACATAGCAAATATTATTAGAGTCAAAGAAAGAGATAAGCCCCAATACAATATTAGCTGAAGATTTTAACCCCACTTTCAGCATTGAACAAATTATCCAGATAGAAAATAAAAAATAAAACAAATTGGATGTAATCTGCAGTATAAACCAAATTGACCTAATAGTTATTTACAGAACATTTCATCCAATAGGTGCAGAATACACATTCTTCTCTTCAGCATGTGAATGATACTCATGGAAAGACCATTTGCTAGACCACAAAAAATTTTAGAAAATAAAAAATATTGAAATAATATCAACTATTTTTTTTACCACAATAAAATATAACTAGGAATCAATAAAAAGAGGAATTTTGGAAATTATGTAAATATATGGAAATCAAACAATATGCTCCTGAACGACAAGTGGATAAATAAAGAAATTTAGAAGAAAATTTAAAAGTATTTTGAAACAAATGATAATGGAAACACAATATACCACACCTATGTGATACAATAAGAGCAGTTGGTATGGTTTGGCTCTTTGTCTCCAACCAAATCTCATCTTGATTTGTACTCCCATAGTTCCCACGTCTTGTGGGAGGAAGTAGATAGAAGATAATTTGAATCATGAGGGCAGTTTCCCCCATATTGTTCTCGTGGTAGTAAATAAGTCTCATGAGATCTGATGGTTTTACCAGGGGTTTCCAGTTTTGCATCTCCCTCATTTTTCTTTTGCCACTACCATGTAAGAAATGCCTTTCACCTCCTGCCATGATTCTGGCAGGAAGGTGATTACAGCCAAGTGGAACTGTAAGTCCAATTAAACCTCTTTCTTCTCAGTCTTGGATACATTTTTATCAGAAGCATGAAAATAAACTAATACAGGAGTACTAAGAGGGG
Organism: Alouatta palliata; assembly: GCA_004027835.1. Taxonomy (NCBI): domain Eukaryota; kingdom Metazoa; phylum Chordata; class Mammalia; order Primates; family Atelidae; genus Alouatta; species Alouatta palliata. The sequence goes on from PVKV010005327.1 coordinate 21,569, forward strand.
AGTTTATAGTAATAAGTTCCTACATTAAAAAAGGAGAACAACTTTAAATATACAAGCTGATGATGCTTAGTAAGAAGTAGAAAATCAAGAATAAACCAAACCTAAAGTTAGAAGAAAGTAAGTAACAAAAATTAGAGCAGATATAAACAAAATTGAAACAAAAAATTGAAAATCAATGAAATAAAAAGCTGTTTTTTATCAGATAAAAATCTATAAACCTTTAGCCTGACTAAAAAAAAAAAAAAAAAAAAAAAAAAAAAAAAAAAAAAAAAAAAAAAAAAAAAAAAAAAAAAAAAAAAAAAAAAAACTTTTTTTTAAAAAAAAAAAAACTAAAAACCTTTAGCCTGAAAAAAAAAAAAAAAAAAAAGAAAAAAAAAAAGCAGACCAAAATAAATAAAATCAGAACTGAAAAGCGACACACCACAACCCATAATGTAGAAATTAAAAGAATCATTAGTAACTAAATACCAATGAATTGGAAAACTTACAAGAAATGGATAAATTACTAGACACAATCTACCACATTCGATCCATAAGAAATCCAAAACCTAAACAGAGCAACACTAGATACCAATATCAAAGACAGTGAAAATCCCCTAGCAAAAATAAACTTGAAACACAATGGTAACACTGCTGAATTTTACCAAATATGTAAAGAAGAACTAGGGGATATTTCCAAACTTATTATACGAGGCTAGTTTTACTCTGATACCAAAACCAGACATGTCAAAAAAAAAAAAAGAAAAAACAATCAGGACAATATCCCTGATAAATATTGACACAAAAATCCTCAACAGAATACTAGTAAACCAAATTCAAACACATTAAAAAGATCACCCATCCAGACCAAGTAATGTTTATCCAAGGGATGCAAAAATACTTCAATATATGCAAATCAATCAATGTGATGCATGGTATCAACAGAATGAAAACCAAATCCTTATGATCATGTCAATTGATGCTAAAAATATTTAATAAAACTCAACATCGCTTCTTGATATAAACCCTCAAAAAGCTGAATATAGAAGGAACATATCTTAACACAGTAAAACTCACATAGGACAGACTCACAGCTATTATCACAATAAGTAGAGATAATAAAATAAAATACCTGTCAACAAACTTAACCAAAAAAGTGAAAGATTGCTATAATGGAAACTATAAAATGTTAACACAAGTAATTGAAGAAGACACCAAAAAACTGAAAGATATTTTATGTTCATGGGTTGGAAGAGTTAATATTGCTAAAATGCATACACTACCCAAAGTAATGTACAGAGTCAATGCAATCCCTATGAAAATACAAATGGCATTCTTCACATAAATAGAAAAACAATCCTAAAATCTATATGGAACCATAAATGTCCCAAATAGCCAAAGCTATCCTGAGCAAATAGAGCAAAAATGGAGGAATCATATTACCTGACATTAAATTATACTACAGAGGTATAGTAATGAAAACAACAGTGTAGTGTTATAAAAGCAGAGATAGACCAATGAAACAGAATAGAGAACCCAAAAATAAATACATACTTCTACAGTGAACTTATTTTTGACAAAGTTGTCAAGAACATACACTAGGAAAATGAGTGTCTTCCATAAGCAGTCCTAGGAGAACTGGATATTCACATACAGAAGAATAAAATTAGATCCCTACCACTCACCATATGCAAAAATCAAATCAACATGGATGAAGTACTTAATTCTAAGACTTAAAAAATGTGAAACTACTATAAGAAAATATTGGGGAAACTCCAGGATATTGGACTGGGCAAAAATTTCTTGGGTAATACTCCACCAGCTCAGTCAACCAGAGCGAAAATGGAAAAATATGACCACATCAAGTTAGGAATCTTCTGCACAGCAAGAGAAACAACAAACCAAGTGAAGATACAACCCACAGAATTGGAGAATATATTTGCAAACTATCCATCTGACAAGGGATTAATAACCAGAATATATAAAGAGCCCAGATAACTCTATAGAGAAAAAAATCTAATAATCCAATCAAAATTGGCAGAATATCTGAATAGATATTTCTCAAAAGAAGACATACGAATGCCAAAAAGGTATATGAAATGTACTCAACATCACTGATCATCAGAAAATTTCAAATCAAAACTATAAGATGTCATCTCACCTTAGTTAAAATGGCTTTTATCCTAAAGACAAGCAATGACAAATGTTGGGGAGGGTGCAGAGAAAAGGGAACCCTCCTACACTGTTGGTAGGAATGTAAATTTATTCAATATTTATGGAGAACAGCTGGGACATTCAAAAAACTAAAAACAGAATTACCACAACACTGCTGCTAGGTATATATTCCAAAGAAAGGAGATCAGGATATAGAAGCTGAGTCTGCGTTTTCATGCTTATTGCAGTGGTATTCACAATAGCCAAGATTTGGAAGCAACTTGGGTCCATCAATGGATTAATGGATAAAGAATATGTGGTACATATATACACAATGTAGCGTTATTCAGCCATAAAAATGAATGAGATCCTGTCATTTGCAACTACATGGCTAGAACTGGAAGATACTATGTTAAGTGAAATAAGCCAGGCACAGAAAGAGAAAATTCACATTTTCCCACTCATGTGTGGAATATAACAAAACAAAACAATTGAACTCATGGAGATAGAGAATAGAATAATAGTTATCAGGGGCTGGGAAATGTAGTGTGGGGTTGGGGGAGTGGAGATTGTTGTTAGGTACAGAAACATGGGTAGATAGAATGAATAAGACATAGATTTAATAGCACAACAGCGTGGCTATAGTCAGTAATAATTTATTGTACATTCAAAAATAAATAAAAGATAATATTTGGATTGTTTGTAACACAAAGAAAGAATAAATTCTTGAGATGATGGATACCCCATTTACCTGATATGATTATTAGGCATTATATGCCTGTATCAAAGTATCTCGTGTATCCCATAAATATATATACCTACTATGTCCCAACAACAACAAAAAAACTTAAAAATAAATAAATAACAACAAAAATCAATAGATTTCTATTACTATCTCACTTCACCACAACCTTTTCTAGGACTTTTTCCAAATTTCTACCATATTTAAAGCTCAAATGAAAATCAAGTTGAAGTATTCTTCCTTCCTTATGCAGGTCTCCTTCAGTTTATCAGGTTGTACTTCTGTTCTCACTGATCTGTATTTCTGGAATGCCCCCGCTCTTCCGATTAATGCTCAGCCAAAGCCCCCTTTATCAGTACCACCTTTACACCTCACAAGAGTTGCTCTTTCCTGGACCACCTTTTAGACAAACTGAGTCTGCACTTATTATTAACTGCTCTCCTCATCACAGCAGATTCCATGAAGCCAAGGAGAGGTGTTCAGTGAGATCTCTACCCCACTTTCTAGACAACATAGATGCTACCAGGAACAAGAAAAGAATGAAGATAGATGCAGAGCCAACAGATTTGCTGAAGAGAAGGTCACTGTTTAAACAAAAATTTTATTTACGATTCACAAAGGAAATCTAATAGTTAACATATCATTATAACATCTGCATTAGCTCATTTAATCCTTACTCTATCTCTGTGCCATAGGTACTATGATTATTCCCATTGTACAGGCAAGAAAAAACAGACATAAAGATTTATAAAAAAAAAAAAACTTTCCAAAGCCATAAATGTTGTATGTGACATACGTAGGATTTTCATCCAGGAAGTGCAGTTCCCTAGAAAGAACTCCTCAACAATGTGGACTCTAGAAATAAGACTAAGAAAAACAGAAATGTAGATCTCTTTTTCTTTAGCTAGAACATAAACCAGAAGGACAGAGGTAAGACAAAGAATACTAGTCACAAGGGAGTACAAAACATTAGATATTATTGAGCTAAGATTTAATTTATTTCGGTTTCCAAAAATTATGATAGTCTTTTTTTTTCTCAATAGTGTGTATGCCAGCTATGTAATTGAGAGTTTGATTAAAGAAAAAAACAAATGACTTAGCCTCCGGGTTAATTCGTTTAACCAAATGAGCAGAAGTAACAGAATTGTGCATATTTTCTGACAGTTCTTTCGATAACCTGATTTCCTTATAGTCATTCATTCTTGAGTTTGCCTTTTAAAAAATATTTTACACATAAATATGTATGCTAAATTAACTGCAATATCATATGAAAATATTCTATTTTGCCAAAGTAGTAATAATGCTTACAACATTTCTCCTAGATTCATTCTTACTATATAATTATTTGATAAAATTAACTTTTAATCAAATTTCTTTGATGGTTATTTAATCAAGGCTACACATTGCATAATATTATAACTATTTATCTTGTCATTTTTGGAAAAGCCACAGACACTCAATGCCAACTCCTGAAAGCAGCCAGGAGGGGTGCTGCTCAAGGCTGTGGAAACCCATCTCTTGCATCAGCATGACCTGGATGTGACATGGAGTCAAAGGAGATCATTTTGGAGCTTTAAGATATGACTGCATCGCTGGATTTTGGACTTGCATGGGGCCTGTAGCCCCTTCATTTTAGCCAATTTCTCCCTGTTGGAACAGCTGTATTTACCCAATGCCTGTGCCCTCATTGTATCTAGGAAGTAACTAACTTGCTTTTGATTGTACAGGCTCACTATGGAAGGGACTTGCCTTGTCACAGATGAGACTTTGGACTGTGGACTTTTAAGTTAATGCTGAAATGAGTTAAGACTTTTGGGGAACGTTGGGAAGGCATGATTGGTTTTGAAATGTGAGGGCATGAAATTTGAGAGGAGCGAGTGGCAGAATAACATGGTTTTGCTGTGTTCCCACCCACAACTTATCTTGAAGTATAGCTCACATAATTCCCAAGTGTCATGGGAGAATCCTAGTGGGAGGTAATTGAATCATAGAGCAAGTCTTCCCTGTGCTGTTCTTGTGTTAGTAAATAAGTCTCACAAGATGTGATGATTTTATAAAGGGGACTTCCCCTACACAAGCTCTCTTGTCTGCTACCATGTAAGACATGACTCTGTCCTCTTCTGCCACGATTGTAAGGCCTCCCCAGCCTTGTGGAACTGTGAGTTAATTAAACCTCTTTCCTTCATAAATTAAAAAAATACATATATTTATTTCATCATTTCTGGATGAGAAATTATGCTAACAAAATTTTTATTTAAATAGTAAAAGTCTTAATTTCTGAAAAGTTGCTTCTCTATTTGTATTAAGTCTTCATGGGTAAATGCACATTTTCTGTAACTGCTTCTTTTTCAAAACTGGAGAAGCTTCATTGTCACAGAAGATAAATTGAAATGTCTTTTAACTAGGCCCTTACGACTTTCAGATTCTCTGAAATCTAGTTACTATTTTGAACATATAAAATTACTTTGGCAGATAGTTGCCTCACTCTTACTAGAAATACAGGTCAAGTATTTAATCATCAAACAACCACAAGTATTTAACAGGCTCATATTTTTCATGATAATAGAAAACCCTAGGGTTACTTTGTAATAGAGCAGCTCATATGAATCTTAGTTCAAGTTATTGTAAGATGTTATCAAATTCAGAATATTAGACCCTTCTGCATGAATATTCATATTTTTATAATTTTAGATTTTAAGTGAAATTCATAACATGAATATGCTTTTAATGGTTATATGAGTGTGCACCAATGAGACAGCTTGGATTTTGGCTAGGCAAAATCTTTGTTTTTTTTTTCTTTTTTGTTTTAATCTTTATTTATTACCAAATTAGTTTTTACTGGATAAGCTCTCATTAATATTGATTTCTTATTTTCTGCTATATCTATTATATTTACATGCCTTTTGGTTAAAACTTTGCTGACATAATTAAATGCATTCTTTATAATTAAAGAACAAAAAGTGTTTCTCTTTTTACTGACATGATAAGTGCTTCAAATTATGGTAAAAATAGTGCCAGTACATTTTCATTGTAAGATTATTTTTTCTAATTTGCAAGAGTGTGTTTTGAAATAATTATACAGCATATATCAGAAAAATTGCTATTTCTTTAGCATTATATTGTGCCACAAACATTATCTCTAATATATAAACATCCATTAATAATCATACTCTGTCTCTCTCTTTTCTCTCCTTCTTTCTTTGATTTTATTCTCTCTTACTCTTCTTCTTGCCTTTTGCTTTCAGCCCCTAAACATTCTTCTAGGTGCTACTTAAACGTACAATGTAAAGTGTTCTTGCTACTCAGAAGAAAGCACTGGATAGCTCCTTTTTCACTTTCCTCAGATCACTCTTCAGAGGTCACCACATCAGTGCAATCATCCCCAGAAATCCTCTTATCATATATGCTCATGAAGTTGCTGTGTACCTTCTTACCTTGTTGCATTTTTCCTTCACTGCTGTCATCACCTCCTCTGACATATTGTTTCTCTCCCATAACTAGAAGGAGTCAATATTGTTCTCCTTCAGTAGAGATTAGAAGGTAATCAATATTCTCCTTCACTAGAGATTACCTTCTACTGAAGGAGAACAATATTGACTTTGCACTTTTTGTCATTTTTTTTTTTTTTTTTTTTTTCCTGGAACAGAGTCTCACTCTGTCCCCCGCTGGTTTTCTTTTATTTCCTGGAACAGAGTCTCACTCTGTCCCCCAGGCTGGAGTGCAGTGGTGCGATCTTGGCTCACTGCAACCTCCGCCTCCTGGGTTCAAGTGATTCTCCTGCCTCAGCCCCCTGAGCAGCTGGGATTATAGGCATGTGCCACTATGCTTGGCTAATTTTTGTATTTTTAGTAGAGATGGGTTTCACCATGTTGGTCAGGCTGGTCTTGAACTCCTGACATCCTAATCTGTCTGCCCCCACCTCCCAAAGTGCTGGGATTACAGGTGTAAGCCACCACACCTGGCCTTTGTCACTGTTTTTTATGCCTATACAAAATCCCTGAGATAAAGTAGACTTTTGATGAATATTTGTGGAACGAATAGATAAATGCATAAAGAATCAACTTTCTGTATCCTAAAAATAGTAGATAAAAAAGATGACTTTTACATTTAAACAATATCTCAGTGATAGCCTGATAATATCACCACTCACCCCCACACACAGACAGACATCGAATGTTCCTTGTGCTGTAGAAACTCATAGGCTTATATAGTACCTAATAGTGGGGAAGACAATATCTTGGAAGGGCTTGGAATGAATGTTCCATAAAGGGTAGTGAGCATGGAGAAACTTGGAGTTGGCTCCTCTTCTGGAGAATTCTGAAGTTAGTAGGAATTTGTTCGAGCTGTCTGTGATGTCAAGTCCTAGGTGAGCAGCAACTACAGGACAGCAAGTCTTTTCTATGGAAAGAATAAGATTCCTGGGGGCAAAATGGATGCCTAGAGGAGGTGTCATGACCTGAACCATTTTAATGGTGTTTTGATTATAAGTAAAGGGTACTTAGATGTGAAATGGAAGTTTTAGCTCCAGTAGAGGGGACTTGAAAATATCTGAAAGTTGCTATAGCCATAATGAATGTTCCAATCATAAATGGATGGATGCCTATGTGATCTGTTTGTGTTCTTTCAGGAATAGGGGCCGTGGTAGGACAGGACTATTTTTGCAGGAAGTGATGGGAGAAAATTAAAGGCATTCAGCCCTTCAGGATTGAACAAATGGCATGAAGTATTATATTTGTTACATATCTGGTATCAACAAGCATTCGAGTCTGAAATCTTCATTGTTTTTAAAAAGGAAAGTAAAAGCAAATGTTATAAATGTTGTATTTTTCAAAAGCAAGATCTACTTGTACATACACATAAATATATTGGCCTTCAAAGAGCAAAAAATCTTATTTTTAAAAGGGTATTTTTCAATTTATGCATATCACTAAATAAACTGTATTAAGTGAAAGTATATAAAACAGCAGTCAGAATCAGCTGTCACTGTCATGAATAAGACCCCAATTACATTTGACAGAGTTTCAACAGCAAAGTGATCTTGGGTGATTATTACAATTAAAAGAAAAGGAACAATATGTTAGCTTCAATAATATATTATTTTTTAAAATAAAAGTTCCTATATTGATGTGACTTATGACACAGATACATTGCAATTAGAAGGTTTAGTTTTTGATAGAGTTGATAGAAGACTTTTCAACAGTAAAATAATTGTCATTTTAAGGGAAATGTTCACTTTAAAACATGAAAATAACAAAGCTCTGAATACACTCTTAAATTACTTTAACAAATCAGATCTTTTCTTATTGCTCATACTCCATAAAAATAACCCAATAATATCAAACATATAACTATTTATAGATCCTTCCATCAGCACAACAAATCATATATTATAAAGTGGCATAATTATTTACTACCATATTAGAAAAATGTATCTTACATAAATATATACCCAAGCCATTGGAAATATATAAATTGTTTAAATGTCAGCCGAGGAGACAGACTTTAGACATGAATTCTAATAAAGTCGTTGTTAGATTGGTTATTTTTTCCTTTACAGTATGTTATTATGTGTTAGAATTCATTTAATAAGTTTATCAGAAAATGAACCTTGTGATTATGTATTATTACCTATATTTTAGATATTTTTATCCATTTTATAATAATTTATTAGTAGATTCTATTTACACAGATAGAAATAAAAAAACAGAAACAACTCATAATTTATCTTAAGTTAAACATTAGTCTTGAGACTATTTCGATAAGAAACCAACATGGTGATTCTATATATTTTAAATCAGTCCTCTAATTTCCATAATCAATGCACATATATGTAATTAATCAATCAAATATGCATGTTTAAGGTTTTTTTGATACTAAATTAATCTAAAAATTATGTTTAAAGCTAGTATGTGAAGGCATTATAATCTGCACTTCGAAATGATAAAAGTATTGATCATTCTGGGGTTCTTCATTAAACTTACAACATTAATAGAAAGACAAGTTATGCCTGTTATCATAATGTTAAAAATTCAATACATGTGATGTCTTATGAAAATATGTGATGAAGTTCCAAATGTAGGGTAGCAATATTAAATGTCTGAATACATTGTATAAGGAAATGAAAAAGATGCTTGCACATACATGTTTATAGCAACACAATTTCCAATTGCAAAAGTATGGAACCAGCTCAAATGCCCATCAGTCAACAAGTGGATAAAGAAAATATGGTATATGTAATATATATATTACATATACCATAGAATTCTACTCAGTCATGAAAAGAAACAAAATAATGGCATTCGCAGCAACTTGGTTGGAAATGGGGATGATTATTCAAAGTGAAGTAACTCAAGAATAGAAAACCAAACTTCGTATGTTCTCACTCGTAAGTGGCAACTAAGCTATGAGGAAGCAAAGGCATCAGAATGATACATTGGATTTTGGGGACTTGAGTGAAAGAGTGGGACGGGGGTCAAAGGATAAAAGACTGCACATTGGATACAGTTTACACTGCTTGAGTGATGGGTATGCCAAAATCTCAGAAATAAAAATAAAGAAATAAAGCAAGCAAATATTCCATTGTGGTAGAATGATATCTTCTCTTTGAGGCCTCATTGGAAGAATGTGTAATCTATTTAAAATGCCACTTCTGAGATGCTTCTGATCTCCCTTTTTTACTATTTTGTGCAATCATTTATCCTCATCACTAACAATGTCATGGAGCCTGAGATTGTCCATGAAAACTCACACACACACATAGACACACACATACACACACACACACACACACACAAATCTATTCATCATTCCACATCCTCACTAACCTCCGCCATCTACCTCATCTTTGCTTCTCAAGTAAAGAGAATTTTTTTGGTAGATGCAACTTTAAATTCCTATTTACTTTTCATTCTGTAGTTTCTATGCTCAGAACTCACTGAAACTGTCCTGTATAAATTTACTACTTTACTAACCTGACACTTAAAAACTTGATGTTTTCATATATCCTCCCACACAGATCCACTGTGCTTCAGTGCTTTTTGATGAAACCATTATCAGTCATTCTTGATTTTAACCAAATTACAAACACCACAGCACTTCACACACAAACATACACACACCTCTTTGCTCTCTCCTTAATAGCCTCTAAGAGCTTTAAAAGACTAAATTCAAATCACTGGCTGGATATAAACAGTTGTTAAGTTCTTACTCTGTTCCTTCCATTGTGAATGTTCTTTTACTCATTCATATTCTAATCTCTTAACCCAATTATTTTCTTCATACACAATAACTTTCCCATTTTCACCTCCTTTTCTGCCCAAATCACATTGCATAATTGGTGAGACCCAACCCTACTATTGCCAGTAACATCAACATACTCATATTATTTTTTCCCTTTCCTTTCTTGTACAACCTTTGAGATAATCTATATTCTATTTGCATAGCTCCTTCACTAGGGCTTTCTATCATAATCAATAAAAATCACACAAATACAGAGGAAGGCCCATCTGAAAATTCGTGGTTTCCAACATCATCCTGGCTCCCATTTTTTGATGAAATATTCTATTTTCCCAGAGAGGTTTCTGCTTAATTGTTGCCACGGTTTATTTCAACACTCCACAAACGTTGTAACCCAGCATGTACTCACAAATAACCAGCATATGACTGTGCTTCTGTTTCATATACACACAAGGATTCAATGATCAATCCTCACTCAACTCATACAAATTCAATAGTATATGTCTTAATCTTGTTTTCACTATACACATCCTCTCCAAAACGGACTATTCTGTTAAATTTTGAGTCCTTTTCATTTTTCGTATCTTAGAAATCAAAAAAAGCAATTTTATACATTCAACCTTTCCTTCACTATCTTCTATCAGCATTTTTATTTTATTTTTTATTTAAATTTTGTTTTTGTAGAGACAGGATCTCACTCTGTTCCCAGTCTGGTTTCTTAACTCCTAGGCTCAAGCAATTCAAACATATCAGCCTCCCAAGTGCTGGAATTACAGCCATGAGCCACCATGCTCAGCCTCTATCAGTGTTTTAAAATGTATTCAGATTTCTTCCATCTAATCTAGAAAACAAACACAAATCTGAGTTCCACATTTGTCTACAACTTTTTCTCTCTTCTCTTTCACAGGTATCACTTCTTCCATTTCATTTTCTGACCAGTCCTCAATCTACTGAACTATGAATTAATAGTCTCACCATTCAGCTAACATTATCTTTTGAAGATCATCAAATAATTTATCTATGTTAAATCCAATGTCCATCATCTACACGTATTTCTTTACTTTTCTATTATACGACAGTATTAACCCAACATCCTTACTGGAAACACTCCGTCCTTAGTTTCAATAACAACATTTTGTTTCGTTTGGTTTTCTTTATACCTTTTTTCGTCATTTCCTATCAATGTCTTGAACTCATATTTTGCTAAATGGATTACAATGTCCTACTCCTCATTCCCTTCTCCTTGAACCTTTATTTTGACTAGAAATTTTTGTACTCAAGTTAGAAGTACTGTAAGTTCACAGATGGGTTTAATAGTTTCATTTCTCTTCAAAGTCCTCTTCCTTTTTGAAAAATGACAGGTAAAATTGTATGTATTTATTGTGTACAACATGATGTGTTAAAGTATATATACATTGTGGAATGACTAAATCTACTTAATTACATTTATTACCACATATAGTTATCATTTTAGAAAGAATATTTAACATTCACTCTCTCAGCATTTTAAAAGAATACAATATATTGTTACTAAATATAGTAATCATGCTGGATTTGTAGTTCTCTTGAACTAACTCCTCCTGTGTAACTGAACTTTTGTGTTCTATGACCAACATCTCCCCAACCTCTCTCTCTTCTCCTTCTAATCTCCATTCTACTCTTGACTTTTATGAGATCAACTTTTTAGATTTTACATATGAATGAGATAATACGGTATTTGTCTTTCTGTGCTTGGCTAATTTCACTTAGCATGATATACTCCACATTCATCTATGTTGCTACGAATGATAGGATTTTCTTATTTTTATATGTCAATCAGTGAATAAATGGATTTTAAAAAGATGGCATACATACCCAATGGAATGCTATTCAGTGAATATCCTCTTATTGACAGGAGCAGAATGGACAGCAGTGTTTTGTGTGAGAATACAGTCACAGGCTCTGATGTAGGATATGCACTTAAGCTTCATTATGTTAAGGCAATTCATATTCATGTGTAGTTTTAGGTATAGACTGACACATTGTCTTATTGATAGTTGGTGTTATATTTTTAGTTATGGGTGTCTTTGCTATTCCATTTTCTATGCCATAGGAGGTTGCTAGTAAAAATATGGGAGAAGATAAACCTGGAGAGCATTAAATGGCTGCCAAGACCCTGAAGCCTTTCTTTTATATATAAATGTGTACTATCAGATTGTTGATTAAAAAGCCCAGAAGTTAGACTTACATGTTGTTTACTGAAGTCAATAAAAGATTATATTCAATGGACCGTGTACTTTGCATAAATTTCACCTAATCAATCTAACATTTTGTTCCATTGAATATTCTCCATCCCCACACAAAGCCCCACAACCTTAAAACATGTACTGATTGTAATTAGCACATTGGAAAGATGTGCTCCCCACAATCCCCCACATAAAATCAGAGATTATTTCAGGTGGAAAACAATGCCAGGAATTTCACAATGCTTGCTGTTTTGCTACTACATTATTGTATCATTAAAAATATATTTTGTCCACTAAATTCATGAACTTAGAATTTTTTCATTAAAAGAGTTATTTTTCTATTTTGGCAACCATCTCTCTTATTTTCTATTGATAATATACAAATACATCTTATTAGATTTACTAATAGTTTTCATTAAAACATATTGTTCTTTAATTCCATATATATATTTTTAATTTTGGTCTTTTTATTGGACTAGATTTTTTTTTCTCCCTTAGCTATGTATATTTTTGCATGGTTGTATTTCTGGGCAAAGAGCCCAGACTGGGATAATTTTTGTTTGTTCCTTACATAGTGTCCCAGATTCTGTTTTGAGAGGAGCATTGTAAATTAATATGATTACAGTGTTATTTTCATTATTTATTTTCTGTAGAATCTACCATATTAAGACATATTATTTGCAGTACTTAGTTCCAAATGAGAATACAGTCCAGTTAGTTTCTAGGCATTGCAGTTATAAGCATCTATTTTTTTTCTCCTTAGACAATGAGTTATACCTATTCTGTTTTTCAGGAATGGAAAATAGAACGGATGAGTTTTTCTAAATTCATTAGACACTAAAGTCCTTCATGATCTAGTGCTCCATTCATTAGAAATAATATATTGAATTGATGTCTCTGCTAATAATTGTATGTGTATAACAGAAAGCCCTTTGTGTGTAAATGTAGAATGCTAAGAGAGCCACTACCCCAGGAATCAGAAAATCAGGGATGTGGTTATCCACTAAGCTCATCATCTGCTAAATATCTACAGGGCCTAGAAAGTAAAATTGGTCACTCTGGGCTTACAAAATACTGGTTAACACTATAAAATTTATTCTCAAAATTAAATTTCTCCTATTTCTAAGACATTCAACCATATCACAAACCTGTGAATAATCATGGGTTATAAAATTGTTATACATTTAAATATATGTTTCACTAATACATACATATTATGTTTTAAGTATATCCTACTTTGCCCTTCAAGTTTATTCAATTCAATAAAATGATTTTTATTATTCAAGGTCTTCTCGAATAGGTTGTTTGATTTTCTGCTATTGAACTGGAATTGAAAATAGCAAATGCTTCAAAAACCCATCTCATTTCTCTGAACAAATGGACAACAGAAATAATCAGTCTTTGCAGACTAAAGCTCTAAATGTGAATAAAGCTGTATACAGAGAAAGTAAAAAAAAAAAAAAAAAAAGAAAAAAAAAGAAACAAAAGGTATAGATGTTCAAACATCACTTATGTGAAGTGACCATTCAAAGCTCTTTGCAAGAGTTCTGGAATTAGGGCCCAACATGTTATTTGAATTGTATTCAGGTTGTTTCTTGGCATTGGCAGGTATGATAGTGATCTCCGTTCATTCATGGCCACTGCTGCCATGTGTCGAAATCTGTTTTATAGTTAAAATAACTCTTATCTACAAATCTTGAAATCCAAATTGTATTAAGTGATAAATTTTATAGCTCTGCAACATTTAAAATTATATCAAAGAAAAACTTTAGGGGGTTTAGCTCCCCCTAGTGGTAACTGAATCATCAAAATTCTACAAAATTCATAAAAGGCTCAAACCAGAAGATTAAAGTCACCTTAAAAATTATTGGATAATATCATCATTTTACAAATTTTGAAATAAGGTCTAGGGACACGATGTAAGCTAAAAATATTGCAAAGCTGAATGGTAACAAAAAGTTGTGTTCTGATTCCCAGATCAGTGTTTACTGATAATACATAAAATCATTTTGGCTTATTTGTTTATTTCAGATTAAGACAGTACAATATTTCTCAATATCATAATTTTAATACATATGTGTCTGTATATAAAAATTAAAATTACAGTAATAGCAGTAACTTTTTTTTTTTTTTTTTTTTTTGAGACAGAGTCTCACTCCGTCACCAGGCGCCGGGCTGGAGTGCAGTGGCGCGACCTCGGCTCACTGCAACCTCTGCCGCCCGGGTTCAAGCAAGTCTCCTGCCCCAGCCTCCCGAGTAGCTGGGACTACAGGCGTGCGCCACCACGCCCAGCTAATTTTTTTGTATTTTTAGTAGAGACAGAGTTTCACCGTGTTGACCAGGATGGTCTCGATCTCTTGACCTCGTGATCCGCCCGCCTCGGCCTCCCAAAGTGCTGGGATTACAGGCGAGAGCCACCGCGCCCGGCCAGCAGTAACTTTTAAGTCACATCAATAGATTTCTATTGTTCAAAATAACAGATACTAGAATTTAAAGAGTAATATTAATATTTCAGCTTAATAAAATTACAGTCAAACTCTTCTAAGAATTTTTACCAAATATAAATACAAGAACTTCATTGTTTTTAAGACTAAATAGCAAAACAAGTGAAGCAATTCTAAAATTATTTCATTAAAATATTCAAAAGACTATTTCGTCTCTTACATTTTTGGTTTAGCTTTTAGGTTTTAGGGTTTTTATCTATTTATTTTTTTAAGAAGGACTTTATAGGTGACCTTTGCTTGTAGACTGAATCTAAGAGATGATGGCAATTTGAGGATTGAATTTGATAATTTTTCATGCTGTGACAAATGATCTATATGTTTCACTATCTTATGAACTTAAATCCTCAGGCAATTGGGTTCCTTGAAGAGAAGGGTTGTAGCTACTTACTTGAAATAAACACAACTATGATACATACATAACTCTACAATGTTGGAAAAGAAAGGAAAGAAACACATTAGTATCTAACTTCAAATTACAGTTATTAGACTTTGACAAAATGTCATTAGGTTTATTTTTAGTTTAGAATGTGGACACAAATTTTTGAAGTTGTTTATTCTCTGAGATATATCAAATATTTCTGCCCCTTTTGCTGTTTTTACTATTAAAAGTCATTCTTTTTTTTTTTTTTTGTATCTATCATCATGCCAAAAAGGATGTAGTCTGCTTCAGACTTATTTATATAAGTTATACTGAGACAAAGACATGTCACATGGATATATCTTACAGGAATATGAAAACAAATAACTTTTAAGAAGAAAATATAGCAAAAATATAATTTTTATTTTGAAATGTTTTATATTTGTTATGTAATAGTTGAAAGTGGTCTTTAACCACACATGCTGCATTTATTATTCACTCAAGGAAAGCAAATGACTTTTGCAGAAGAATATATGGTTCTATATTTATAATTTTGACTCTGAGAAAGTGTATTACATTTTAGTTCACAAGGGATATATTTTACAGGTATGTAATTTTCAAATAGTCAACGAGATTATTCAGTAAATATGAATATACATCTTATAGGTGGCAATAACAATAAAGAAATTGAAATCTGGTTAATCCAGATGACTTTAAACATCCTGAAGTTAATATTTATAACTTCCTTCTAAGAAACTTCCTCAAATTATGCTTTCTTGTTCTTCATATTACTTTTATATTATATGTCAACTCTAATTTCCCTACCTAGTGTATCTGAATATATATATATATAAAATGTATATACTTTATATATTATGCTAGTATATAAGTATTCTCATAGGAGTAATATACATTTACTATATATTAATGCAACATATATTTAAATTTCTGACAATTTTATAACCCATGATTAGTCACAGTTTTATGAGATTAAATACTTTGTATATTTCACTGCTTTTCTTCTATTTAAAATTTTCAATAGTTTTTCCCTGAGAATATCATAGCAAAAGAGTATGAATCAGGATGGGATTCCCATTCACAATTTCTACAAAAAGAAATTGTAAAACACCTAGGAATACAACTAACAAAGGATGTAAAGGACCTCTTTAAGGAGAACTACAAACCACTGCTCAATGAAATAAGAGAGGACACAAACAGATGGAAAAACATTCCATGCTCATAGTTAGGAAGAACCAGTATTGTGAAAATGACCATACTGCCCAAAGTAATTTATACATTCAACGCTATCCCCATCAAGCTACCAATGACCCTCTTCACAAAACTGGAAAAAAACACCTTAAACCAAAAGAGAGCCCGTATAGCCAAGACAATCCTAAGCAAAAAGAACAAAGCTGGAGGCATCACACTACCTGACTTCAAATTACACTACAAGGCTACAGTAATCAAAAAGCATGGTACTGGTACCAAAACAGAGATATAGACCGATGGAACAGAACAGAGGCCTCGGAGGAAATGCCACACATTTACAACATCTGATCTTTGACAAACCGGACAAAAACAAGCAATGGGGAAAGGAATCCCTGTTTAATAAACGCTGTTGGGAAAACTGGCTAGTCATGTGCAGAAAGTAGAAACTGGGCCCCTTCCTGACACCTTACACTAAAATTAACTCCAGATGGATTAAAGATATAAACATAAGACCTAACACCATAAAAACCCTAGAAGAAAACCTAGGCAAAACCATTCAGGACATAGGCATAGGTAAGGACTTCATAACTAAAACACCAAAAGCATTGGCAACAAAAGCCAAAATGGACAAATGGGATCTAATTAAATTCCAGAGCTTCTGTATAGCAAAGGAAACAATCATTAGAGTGAACCAGCAACAAACAGAATGGGAAAAAATTTTTGCAATCTACCCATCTGACAAACGGCTAATATCCAGAAGCTACAAAGAACTAAAACAGATTTACAAGAAAAAACAAACCCATTAAAAAATGGGCAAAGGGTATGAACAGACACTTTTCAAAAGAAGATATATATGAGGCTAACAAACATATGAAAAAATGTTCATCATTACTGGTCATTAGAGAAAAGCAAATCAAAACCACATTGAGATACCATCTCACACTAGTTAAAATGGCAATCATTCAAAAATCTGGAGACAACAGATGCTGGAGAGGATGTGGAGAAATAGGAACACTTTTACACTGTTGGTGGGAATGTAAAAACCATTGTGGAAAAAAGTGTGGCAATTCCTGAGGGACCTAGAAATAGAAATTCCATTTGACTAAGCAATCTCATTACTGGGTATCTACCTAAAGGATTATAAACCATTCTATTTTAAAAGACACATGCACACATATGTTCACTGCAGCAATGTTTACAATAGCAAAGACCTGGAACCAACCCAAACACCCATTTATGATAAATGGGACAAGGAAAATGTGGCACATATACACCATGGAATACTATGCATCCATCAAAAACGATGAGTTTGGGTCCTTTGTAGGGACATGGATGAACCTGGAAACCATCATTCTCAGCAAACTGACACAAGAACAGAAAATCAGACACCACATGTTCTCACTCATAGGTGGGTGTTCAGCAATAAGAACACATGGACACAGGGGGGGAGCATCACACACTGGGGTCTGTTGGGGGATGCTAGTGGAAGGACAGAGGTGGGTAGGGAGGTTGGGAGGGATAACATGGGGAGAAATGCCAGATACAGGTGACGGGGATGGAGGCAGCAAACCACATAGCCATGTATGTACCTATGCAACAATTCTGCATGATCTGCACATGTACCCCAGAACCTGAAGAAAAAAAAAAAAAGTTTTGTTTCTTTTGTTGTCAATGAAAAGCAAATGTAATTAACTGAGAAATGAACATATCCTATTTTGTTTGGTTATGTCAAATAAATGCAATTTGTAGAAAAAAAATGTTTGAAATTTTATTACTCTATCACATTTTAATGATGATTTTAGCTACTGATAGTCTATATTGACAGATTTAGTCAATTAGCACTATAAATATTATTCCATTAACTTGTTTTCTTTTTTCTAATGAGAAAGGTACTATATATTGCATGTAACGTTTCTATTTGATATTTGCAAATTTTGTTTTTCAATATAGTTTTGCATATATATGTACACACACAGGTATATATATACACAAACACACAGATAAGCATGTGTGTGTGTGTGTGTGTGTGTGTGTGTGTATTTATTTATTTGGGAATGAATTTATTTTCTTTATTATATTCAAACCTGGAGTTCTATAGTATTGTTATCATGCCTATTGGTGTTTTGTTGTGTTTTACTATTCTGAAAAATCTTAGTGATAGATAAATTGTAAAACTAAACATAATTCTCTTATTTCTCAAATTGTATAATTATGTTTTAATTTTGCAGTGTTCCCTGTAAAAAATGTGAAATCTATTTGTCACCTTCTTGGATCGGATCTGGCTTACGTTCTATTTTATTCCACAGTAAATGGTAGAAGTGATGTTGTTCAGGATATGACTTAGACTTCAAAATTCTTTGAGAACTCTCTCTCTGTCTCTCTTTTCCAAACTCACAACCACCATAATAACACTTTCATTCTGCAAGGGTTTAAGAGAAATATGTGGAAATTAAAGAATATTTTTAAGTGCGGCAGTCCTGTGCCAGCCAGCCAGTTCCCAGTTCCCAGTGAACCCACTGCATGACCATAGATGCATACATGTGACCAGCTTAAATAAGAAGAGTCAGCTCAAATAAGCAGGATCACCCAAGCAGCCCATAGACACCGGGGCTAAACCTTTATTTATCTTCTCTTTGAATATTTCTTCTGTCACATTCTAATACCTCCTCTGGCATTGCTATTCATTATAGTCTATTCCCAATCATCAAATTCTCCATTTGTCTTAGTCCCTTTTTTTACATTATTTGTCATTCTATCTCTAAATGATGCATTCTGGATACTTTCTTCAAGCTATGTTCCTGATAATCAGTTCCCATGAATAGGATTAATGCTTTATTAAGAAGAGACATGACAGCATGCTTCTTGTCTCTTCTCTCTACTCTGTACACTATATCCAGGTGATGGCCACCTGTAAATCAGAAAGCAGGCGCTGATCAGACACTAGATCAGCTGCAGCCTTGTTTTTGGACTTTCCAGGCTCCTGAACTGTGAGAAACAAATGTTTATTGTTTAAGTCCCTCCTTCTGCAGTAATTTGTTATGGCAGCATGAATTGACTAAGATGACTCCCAAATTAAACACACTCAGAAACAGAATTTACAAACATCAATAAAACACCTTTAAGCAACCTATTGTGTACATAATTTGAAACTCCAAAGAATAGGATGGGCATGGAAAAAACTATTTGAAGAAACAAAAGCAGAAAGTTTCCAAATTATGAAACCACAGATGATGAATCTTAACATATCCCAGGCACAAGAAACATGAAGAAAAGTACAATTTGGGAAAGTATTCAGTCTACATTACATTGCAGGGCAGGTATCCAATTTATATTACATTACATTACATTACAATGCAGAATAAGTCTAGAAGTCCTATATTATCAAATTGCAAAAATATAATAAAGATAACATATTGAAAACAGTTGGAACACTATCTGTATGCAGAAGAATGAAACTGGACCCATATATGTCACCACATAAACAATTTAACTCAAGATAGACTTAAGACTTAAATGTAAGGCTTCAAAATATAAAAATCATAGAGAAAACCTAGGAAATAACCTTCTCCATATTGGCCTCAGCAAAAAATTTATGGCTAAGTCCTCCAAAGCAATTGCAACAAAAGTAAAAATTGACAAGTTGGACCTAATTAAACAAAAGAGCTTCTGGACAACAAAAGAAACTATTAACAGAGTTAACAAACAGCTCGTAGAATGAGGAAAAAATTCAAAATATGCATTTAACAAGGTCTGTTATCTAGAATATAATGAATTTAAGCAAATCAACAAGCCAAAAATTAATATCTTCTTAAAAAGTGGGCGAAGATCATGAACAAACACATCTCAAAAGAAGACATACAAACAGCCAACAAATATGGAAAAGATGTTCATCATCACTAATAATCATAAAAATGCAAATCAAAACCACAATGATATCTCACGCCAGTCAGAATGGCTTTGATTAAACAGTGAAAAAGGAACAGATGTTGGCAAGGCTGTAGAGAAAAGAGAATGCTTACACACTCTTGGTGGGGATCTAAATTAATTCAGCCACTGTGGAGAGCAGTTTAGAGATGTCTTAATAACTGAGAATTGAACTACCATTCAACCTACCAATGCTACTATTGGATATTTACCAAAAGAAAATTAAATTGTTCTACCAAAATGACACACATACCCGTATATGTGCATCACAGCACTGTTTGTAATACCAAATCAATGGTGGACTGAATAAAGAAAATATGATACATATACATGAGGGAATACCACACAGACATAAAAAAGAACAAAATGATATCCTTCACAGCAACATGAAGGCATCTGGAAACCATTATCCTAAGTGAACTAACAGAGAAACAGAAAACCAAAAACCACACGTTCTCACTTAAAAGTGAAAGCTAACATTGGGTATACATGCTCACAATAATTGGAGCAGTAGACACTGAAGAGAGGAGAGTAAAGTTTGAAAAAAACTACCTGTTGTGCACTATGCTTACTGCCGAGGTGACAGATTCATTTGAACTCCAAACCTTAGTATCATACAATGTACCTTTGAAACAAACCTGCACATGTGTACCCTGATTTTAAAATAAAACTTGAAAATAATAAAGATATAAATAAAACTGTTATTTAAAATAAAAATAAATAAATAAAAGCAGTTGGATAAAATAGACATATTAGTTACAGAGAAACAATAGAACAAAGACACCTAATTTCTCTTTAAAGTAATGAAAGAGAAAAAAATCAAGAATTCTATATCCAGAAATATTATGTTTCAAAGGTTAAAGCAATCAGGATTTTCTTTATATACTATTATACTGATATGGGGAAAAAGAGACAAGCTACAAATCACCAATATCAAGAAGGAGATAGTGACATCACTGAAGTTATTAAAAGGACAACAAAAAGATATACTATAAATAATCATATGCCAATTAATTTAACAATTTGGATTAAACGAACAAATTCTATGAAAGACAAAACTACCAAATATCCTAGAAGAAGGTATCAGGAAACTTAATGGCCCAATATCTATCAAACAAATTGAATTTGCATGTAAAAAGTGCAACAAAGCAAATCCAGACACAGATGGCCTCACTAGTTACTTCTTCCAAATATTATAAAAAGAACACACCCAACCAAAACTTTACAGAAGAAAATTGTTTTTAATTTTGTCTTTATTTATTGTATGTGTACTTGACAAATGTTGTAGTTTTCATTGTCTCAAAATTTTATGCCTAGTTTTTCAGAAATCAGATTTAGCTAACAAATATTGAGAGTTTAAATAGTGCCTCTAATTAAGCAACATTTCATCTTAAAAAAAAATATATATATATATATATATATATATATATATATATATATATATATATATATATATTTGTCTTTGAAGAGTTAGAAATAATTATTCTCGTGGAGGGAGGACCTCATGTCTGCTATCAGAGCTCGTCTGTAACATCATCCTTAAGTCCATAAAGCTCTTTCAGCCATTAACCCAAGCATGTGCACATGCACACACTCACACCGCGATAAGGCACTCCACCAAGCCTCTCGTCTGCTTTAGGACTAGTGTAATATGAAGAATATATGCTTGAAGCTAGGTTTTGATGTCAGAGAGATCTGAGACCTGGGTTCAAATCCCTGTTGTGGTAATTATTTGCTACTAAAATTAAGAAAAGTATGCCTAAACGTTCTCACCTGTTAAAAAAAAAAAAGTTGTGTTGAGACTTTAACAAGAAGTTTATAATGCAATACTTAACACATATGAGTGATTCAATAAAGATAACACTTTTAAATATTTTTGTTATTATCCATTATACAGATGAAGACTGTAAATGTAATGTTTTGTTTCCTCATATTTTCAAAATGAGGATAAATGCTTTGAAATTGTTCTAATTTGATTGGTAACTTATTTACATAATTGAAAAAAGGAAAAATATAATAATTACCCTGTACACTAATGAATGAATTAATGAGAGTAAATATACCTCTCTCTTTCCTCTTCTTAGGGTGAAAGAAAACATTGTGTCTTTCACCATGAACTATAATTTTTCTTTTGGTATTTTGTAGATGCCTTTTGTCAGTTTGATGTAGTTCTCTTCTATTTCTAATTTCCCAAGAATTGTCATTAGGAACGTATAGTGGGTTTTGTTAAAGCCCCTTTTTTAAAAACTGTATTGAGACGTATATATAAAATATAACATATAATTTTGCAATGGAAATGAAAGGTTAATTTTATTCTTTTCTGAATTACATAATTATATATATTTATGAGGCACAATGTGATATTTTGCTATATGTTTACAAGGTGGAATGGTTAAATTCGACTAATAAACAAATTTATCACCTAACATGATTATCATTTGGTTATGACAAAAATATTTAAAATCTACTCTTTTAGCGGTTTTGAAATATACAATGCATTATTATTTATTACAACATCTTCCTTTTCCCCATCCATTCCCAACAGCTATACTGTACTCTATGAGTTCAACTATTAAAGAGTCCACATATCAATGAGATCATATGATATTTGTCTTTCTGTCCCTGGCTTATTTCATTTATACTGTCTCTCAGTTTCATCCATGTTGTCCCAAATGACAGATTTCATCCCCCACTTTTAAGGCTGATTCTTCGTTGTGGGTTTCTTTGAGAAAATATTATATATATATATATATCATATATATATGGGGTGTGTGTGTGTGTGTGTGTATATATATATATATATATATATATATCTGTCAATGAACAGCTATCCAAGAATTACCAGTCAGCTATTTTTACAAATAAAGGTACTATGAAAAGTATTTTTCTTACAGTTGTATTTGCTTTAAAACCATTATTTAATAAAAAAAAATAACTGAATCTGAGTAGGCAGCAAAACATGATCCCATAGCAGTATTTAAATATCCCATGCTTTGTTTCTGACCTAATCTTTCTCTTCTCTTTCATACTCAAACCATTCTACTTTGCCATTTATAATAAATTCTTCATTGAAATCAAGCAAGTAAATGATTATGATTGTATTACTTATGATAAGGTCAGTTTTGTAGGTTAATTCTAAATCTACATTGGTTTAAATACAATTGATGTTTATTTGTTGCTCATATGAAAGTATTGGGCAAGTAAGTAGATGTGTGGTTAGCCCTCTTCTATGCAGTGGCTCAGGGACTCAGTGCATGGAAAGCTTTGTTCTATTTAATAAATGAATTCTTTCTTTCTTTCTTTTTTTTTTTTTTTTTTTTTTTTTTTTGAGACAGTCTCGCTCCGTTGCCAGGGGCCAGACTGGAGTGCAATGGTGCTATCTCGGGTCACTGCAACCTCCGCCTCCTGGCTTCAAGCAATTCTGCCTCAGCCTCCTGAGTAGCTGGGATGACAGGTGTGTGCCACCATGCCCAGCTAATTTTTGTATTTTTAGTAGAGATGGGGTTTCACCATGTTGGCCAGGATGGTCTCGATCTCCTGACCTTGCGATCCGCCTGCCTTGGCCTCCCAAAGTGCTGGGATTACAGGCGTGAGCCACCGCACCCAGACTAATAAACGAATTCTAAGGTCTTCCCAGGTGTAATCTTTCTTCCAGTTAGATAAGTTGCAGCTGCTTGGAGAAGCAGGCGTAGCAGTTGTCCATGGGCTGTGCCTGGAAGAGGACATCTCACTTTTGTTCATATTTCCTGTGTTAGAACTTTGTAAGGTTATCTAACTGGCCCCAGTTTGGGCAATCAATTACCAGTAAAACACCTACATAAAGGATTATTACTGGACGATTATAATTACAATTACATTAATTCAGATTTAATATCTATGAACATTTTGGCAAATATATTTTATTTACATATTTTGACAAATTATTTTATAACAAATTCGATATATCAAAAAATTTATACCTAAATAAGCTAGCATGAATCATTAGAAAACAAAGACTTTTTTTCACAGGATGACAAGTATGACACCATTATTACATTTAACAAAATCATCAGCAATTGTCTGTTATCATCTAGCCCACTGTGTAAATAGAAATATCTCTGAATCCAAAATGTTTGTTTACAATTACATTGTTCCAAAAAGAGTCCTAGCCATCCAAAAACACAATTTTATAATTACGGTCTTCTAAATTTTCATGAGTATACAATTTAATGTTTTTAATTATCTATATAAAGCATAACTCATAAATGAAAAGACTATTGTAATAAACTCAGCAATTATGTTTATCATTGTAACCCAGACCAGTGACACCTTATAACGGAAAGGCACTAGTTCAAGGATTGGCACTTGGGAACCCCTACTTCAGTCCTACCACTAATTATCAAATAATGAATGAATCCGAGGCCCAGAAAAAGTACACTATTTACATGAGGTCATACAGCTCCTAAGAGTCAAAAACATACAGGTCAGTATGCCCAGACCTCTACAATTTCAGTTGAAAATTTTTGACATTCTTCAGTTAAAAATGTATGAAGACTGATAGAAATATTGAGCCTTGCATAGTATTGATATATTTTGCTTAGAAGATATTTATATGTCAAATATTACGATTTTAACACAGGATTGAGCAAGGCAAATAAATATCACCTACCATAAATTTTCACATACGAGTTATCTTATAACAACCTCTGTTAAGGGTGGCTGAATATTATGTTTGAAATTTCATTTTGCATGATCTAACCTAATGTAATAAACAAGTTTTCTGAATAAGACTGTCAAAGAAAGCAATGACACACAAGCATGAGCCACATGTTTTTTTCTGTTCGAAAAACTATTTCTGACATTATAATGAGTTCTGCAGGGAGATTATTAGATTTACCATCTTGTAATGATGATAAGTCATTGTCATCATTGTCCAGCAATGGCTTGTCCTCCAATGTCCCTCGCCCATGTGCCCATATTGAACTAACCTCATCATTGCAACAATGGAAACAAGTAACCAAATACACTTGAACAAATTCTCTACTTCCAAATTTCTCAATGGTTTTTAAAAGTTTAAGGAAAAATGTAAGCCTAAAAAGTTGACAATTTCATGTTTTGGACTTGTAGAAATAGAAGTCACAAAGTTTGTTTATGATAAATAGATGAAAGTATTACATTTTTTCTTGACACTATGATTTTCAAAATTTGAATTATACATGATTTTACATAATGTATTATTTTATTACCAAATACATTTTGTTGCTTGTAATGTCTTTTTCTTTGCATTCAACTTGAAAATCACATGGCAGTAAGATAACTAAAGATCCTGGTGAAACAATCTCCTAATCCAGGAAAGACAGAGGAAAACCAAACATATCTTGTTTCTGTTTTCTTGATTCAGCCTATAAACGATAGGTTTAATGTCTGAGTCTAACTGCATAAACAATGGTTGACAAGAAACTGCAAAACTTAAAAATCTGACATTTGACTTGGTATCTCTGTTGGTGATTTACTGGCACCCAAGAGTTGCATTAAATCAGAAGTTAACAGCCGTTTTTTAGTACCTATGTCCTCAGTTCTATAAAATGGCTTTTCTTTTCCTTGCAGAGCAGGCTTAATAAATAAAACCCACTTTCATACCAGAATCAGACCCAAACTTTATTTTACCTTCATACAAAACAATCTGGATACACCACTTCTGAAACAATATTGAAAAAGACGGTATTATATTATTGCACATTCTAGTTTGAAGCAAGTGAAGCTGTATCAAAAGAGGCTCTACATCATTTTTATATCCCCATAAATATGCCAGAATTCGAATCCAAGAAAAAATATTATGAAAAACAAATTATTTTTTGAGGTACAACAGAAATTACAGCAAAAGGGGAAGGCAAAAAGAAAACAGATGTCAAACAAGCTAGTTGTGATATGAGAGAAGTTCTAAAATTGTAGCCAGAAAACCTGAGTGTGAATGCCCACTTGATCTAGATTGAGTTGTTTAATAAGTTCTTCTCTGAAGAAATTGGGAAAGTAATACCTTCCTTATTAGATTTTAAGAACAATCAAAAAGATCACTAACCTAAATTGCAGTCCCCAGCACAGTTCTTGACATTATAATTACTCAAAAATGGTCATAAAGTTGAAGGATATGATTTGAAATAAGTCAGTATCCCCTATGAAAATATACCCAGACCACACGTAAAAACACACAAGTAATGCACAATAAAAACCTTTAGAGGACTATTTCTGTAGCACAGAAATCCTCAGTATTTGGTGTCACTCCTTGGAAATTATGTTCTAAGTAGCTTATAATCTTAACTAAGCTATGGTGCAGATTTTCAGAAGGGAGTAATATACAGCTAATGTAGCAAGAGCTAATGTTAACATTATTTTTGCTTCGCAAGCCCTTAAGAAGAAAAGGGCACTGTGATGCTGAGATGCTGTGATTATGATTATCCTTGTTTCAATGGAGGACCATGTTGATTGATGGCTAGCTGAAGAAAGACTATCACAATTTATGGAAAGAGAAGCAAGCAGTAGCAAATAAAATTATGGAAAATACTATCTTTAGATTCATAAGGTGTTGCTAAATACAAAAGTAAAAGGCCCAAACAAGTACTTACTACACAGCTTGTCCTTGAGTTAATTATATAATGTATCAAATTAAACACACAGCAATTAAGTCAGAAAATGTGTTTAGAGGCCATGCTATTCTCTTATAAAAGTGCCTTATAAAAATCCTCTCTCAGCCGGGCGCGGTGGCTCACGCCTGTAATCCCAGCACTTTGGGAGGCCGAGGCGGGCGGATCACGAGGTCAAGAGATCGAGACCATCCTGGTCAACATGGTGTGAAACCCCGTCTCTACTAAAAATACAAAAAAATTAGCTGGGCTTGGTGGCGCGCGCGCCTGTAGTCCCAACTACTCGGGAGGCTGAGGCAGGAGAATTGCTTGAACCCGGGCGGCGGAGGTTGCGGTGAGTCGAGGTCGTGCCACTGCACTCCAGTCTGGCGCCTGGTGACGGAGTGAGACTCTGTCTCAAAAAAAAAAAAAAAAAAAATCCTCTCTCAGTTGCACAAAACTTTATTCTGGGGACTAGTCATTATTTTTGTATATCAAAGATTGCCTACTGTAATTAGTAAACCAGTTGCAAACACAGCTGTGTTTTCCAGATGATCCATATTTCAGTATGATTTGTGTCTATCCCTTTGTTGTTGTTTTTATTTATTCAAAACCCTTTTAAGTAGCAGATCTATTAAGAATTTAATCAAAGGTATAAACCTCTAGGCAGGAGAAATTTCATAAACATTTTGAACATGCTTTGAAGGTATTTGAAATAGGATTTCTACTATTTTACTTGAGGGAAAAATGCAAGCAAGATGATAATGCATTAATAATTAAGAAGAAACCAGTGGCTTTGATTTCCAGATCACCTCAACCATGATGCATTTCTGGATGTATAAAACTATATACATCTCATATTTATGATGGTTTAGAGCAAGGAATAACTTCCAGAAAAACTCACAATCGAGGTTTAGTTTCCTTAACCACAAACCAGAGATTCAACTGGATTATTCTAAATATTAAATGAAACTGTATAGCCAAATCACATAATACATTGGTTTTAAATTGGCATCTCACATTTTTATGCATAACATGAAAATACCTGGCATTTAGAAAATCTTGTTTCCCTTGATTTTTAAAATCAAGGCAACATCACGTGATAGGTTAATCAGCTACTGCAACTCCTGGCCATGAAAGTCTTTTCCTCATGCTCAGCTCACCCCGATATCCTTCTTTCTGGGTTTCTCCCATCTCCTCATCCACAGGAGCCATATCAACCACAGCTCATTCCTTCACAATTAATGCCTTCCCAACCATGCAGCCTAATACTTTATTAATCCAGTAAACGAGTTCATTCAAACGGACCAAGAGTAAAGATACTGTTCCTTCCCTACCCCTCATCAGATCTCAGCTTCCTGATACTCCATGAATATTTCTGGAGGTATATTCTATAAAATTGGCCCTTCATTACTTTCCTTCCTTAGTTCAATATAATTACTATATATGAATCTATCTGTTGCTAAGTAATGTTAACTAACCTTGGGGGAAGAGGCAGTTCAAGAGAGCAGGCAAAAAGACAAAATATATAAATAAATATGATAAAGACACTTTCCTTGATATGGTTAGTTAACTATAGTTGTAAAGACCACAGATTAGGTAAGAAAAAGTTGGTATTTTGTAATAGATGAATGAAAGATATATTTTTAGGAAAAGGACAATTCTAGTAGTTTAAAACAGAGGATTTTGCCACTCTGACTTGTCGATAATAGATAGTAATTAAATAATTAGTAGTAGAAAAAGTTATAAAGAATTTTAATTAAAGTGGAAGTTTACAAAATATTTAGAAACAAGAAAATTTATGAGAAAATTTGCAAAAACCTCAAAGAAGACTATACTGCTAAAAATATCTAACCACATTTTCCCAATAGACAATTATTTCACTTTGCAATCTTCCCAAAATATAATCATTATTTGTTTATAAACACATACTAGTTTTCCACTAATTTATGTATATTAAATATGAAGTATGTGATGACTGAATTTTTTTGAAGTCTCATATCAGCTGGTTTTTCAAAGAAATTGAAGATTTTGGTGAGACTGAAAATACTAAGGTGATAGATTTACTACAGACTGGATCCGGGTTATTTCTTCAATGAGATGTTTCAAACAGCTGACACTGTTGAGTAAGCAGAAGAGATGCTTGACGTTAAGTAACATGAACAGTGCTGCTCATCAACAAATGTGCAAGATACTTGAAAGTGAATAATCATATTCTTTCTCATAAACTGTCAGCTTGATTTTGTCCCCCAGCAGATAATAAGTCTTTATAAATCTACCACGGCTATGTGACAAGAGAAAAATGTTCATCCGAGACGCAGGCACAAACTCTCCTTACCATGGACCTCTGCACCCAAACAAGCAGCAGCAGAAACAGTTGAGGGTCACGTTTCTCATAAACAGAGAAGTCCCTGATGCCCATTTCCAGAACTACTTCTCTAGGAAACAGAGTATATATCTTTCAATAACTGTATCTAGAAAGTAGAGTTTTTACTAGTTCAAACCAAACGGAAAAATAAGTCAATCCCAGGTGACCTTCTGCAGGTAGAGGCTTTATGCTGATTTGTCAGGTCACATTTGAGACGTTTCATTGCTTTGTACTTAAAAATGCAAGTGTACGCAAATGTTGAACTTAATATAATTATTTTTGTTTTCGTTGATATTTAAAAATAACACCATTTCAATTTTATCCACAGTTCTGCTAGAAAGTAATCACACCTACATCACATAGTAATTTTGAGGAGTAAATGAGTTTACAAAAAGCAGTCACTTACTGGATGCACTAAATAAATATTAATGACTACAGAATTACAGAGTCTACTACATATTGCCACGCATGAGGTTATCCAATGTGCTTAATTTCTTTATGTAAAAACATAGGGGATACCTATTGGATTAAGAAAGGCATACAGAAATAAGCACAAAGAAAAACAACTAAAGTATTATTGGAAAAGTACAGCAAAGTATTTGTCTTTGTTTCTAATATCAACTGCACAAAAAATAGATATATTAGTATTCAGCACTTTTGTGAAGACAAAAGAGTAAATATTAAATAATGTGATCAAGCAAAATTCATTATGTGAATTCAATTCATTCAATATTTTTAAAATATAAAAATATTTTTAAAAATTCATCAAAATGGTGTGAAGTAACTTTTAAATATAAACGTGCATAAAGTATGTACTGACATTCATTTCATTTAAATAAATAATTTTTTATTTAATTGCCTACTAAACTTGGGAAAATCTTTTAAATTATGAAATAACCATAAACTCCTTTAAAACTTATAATGCAGTTTATGGTTCTAGTTCAGTAAAAAATCAGCAGGCATCTTTTGAATTCTATTGTAAAGACAAATCAATGATTAATTTAAAGTGAAAATGTGTCTTTTTGAGAATTTTTTGTCTGGAGAAAATTTGGATGAAATGTTTACTGCTATAAATTATAAATGAAAACAGTGTGAACATTCTTCTTAAAAGCCTGTATCCTTAACAAGGAAACTGCTGGCTACCATACTGGGGATTATTTTTAAGGATGTAAATTGAGATGAAAATTACAAACATGACGAACCAAAATAGTAGAAAAAATTTCCTTCTTTCAGGGATATTCATCCCAAGTCTATCTTTACTGATTAAATGCTCTTGATATTCAAGCTCTCATAATATTATATTTTATAATAGCATTTTATGAATAACTTAAAAGAGCCAAAGATTAGGTGAGGTTTAATATGAAGTCAACATAAGGACATAGTTAGGGCTCTACTTACAAAGACAATTCGTTTAAAATATTTTCTTCCACCTTTTTTTGGTTATGATTGTTCTACTTCCTTTTTTAAAAAGGTTTCAGTAATGTTGTAGTCTGACTTTTTTTTTTTTTTTTTTTTTTGAGATTGAGTCTCTTTCTGTTGTCCAGGCTGGAGTGGAGTGGTGCCATCTGGTGGCTCACTTCAACCTCCGCTTCTTGGGTTCAAGCAAGCCATGTTGCCTCAGCCTCCTGAGTGGCTGGGATTACAGCCACACACCACCACACCTAGCTAATTTTTGTACTGTTAGTAGAGTTGGAGTTTTACCATGTTGACCAGACTGGCCTTCACCTCCTAGCCTCAAGTGATCCCCCTGCCTTGGCCTCCCAAATGCTGGGATTACAGACATGAACAATCATGCCCAGCCAGCCAAACGCATCTAGATAAAATTCAGTAAGTGAACAGTGTCACATTCTTCCCGTCTACATTGCATATAACTCTGTTAATTTGACTGAGAGCCATGGAAACTTGAACTAACATAAAAATCGAGCTGTAAATGAGCTTTAACTTGTAAAATAAAATTTGTGATGTTCTACAAGCTCTATTATAACCCTTTCTGAAATTGTGCTATGAAACTTAGCTCTAACATGGAGAAACCATTATTCAGTATAAATGCAACTCTGTGTACAATTACACACAGACTCAGGGATGATGCTGTAAAATTTAAACATACTAAATAATTTAATAATAAATTTGAAATAATATTTTAATTTTCAAAGTTATAAAATTTTAATTTGCATTCTGGGACAGGAAGATTAATGCAAGTTTTTTTCACAAAACACACCCACCCACTGTATTTTTGCTATAATGATGAAGTATGCTCACATAGATAAAATTATGCTTATTTGTAATAATATGGTTGATTTATTAAGATAATAAAACCATGTATGCCACAGAATCTTTCATAATATGCTTTTTATATTTTATTTATTGTTACAACATGTATTCCTGAATCCAAAAAGTATTTTCAAACAAAAAAACTCTGTTTGCAGTAGTGGTATGTTCTGAGCCTATGTAATAGAAAAACTCAACCTTGCTAAGAGTTTGCAATGTGATCAAGGTAGAAGTATTTTGAGGACAGTTAAAGAAATGGTGGGGGATGAGTCTGGAGGAATCTACACTTGAAAACTGGATGGCCTTATATCTTTGAATTGAATGGAATGTAATTTGGTTTATATTTTGTTGTTGCTGCATTGCATTTAATGTATTATCAAAAGGGAAGATCCGTATTTCAAATTGATGTTCAAAAATATTAATGAGCACACTACATGAAACAATAGATTTGATTTGAAAATATCTCTTGCAATATCAGTACTTTTAATCTTTTTCATTTATATAAATCATGAGCATTTCACACCATATATACATACTAATCTGAAAAGTTAGGTAACTATACAGAATATGTATGATGAAGTGTACTTTACACAAAGTAAGATAAATAGTATATTTGATCTAATACTTGCTTTCTTATATTTCATCTTTTGGTAAAAAATTCCAATACTTAAGCAAATGTTTTATATTATGCAAGGTAACCGTATATAAAAAATATTAATCACTCATCAAAATAGTGAAAGATATATTTTATTGACTATCAATTTACCTTTTTCAGTATTACCATCTATTATACTTAGTTGTTATTCAATGATAAGGGATTTTGTGTTAGTAAACATTGTCAGTAAAACAGGTTTATACAGGCAAATGATTGTTAATAATCAGGAACAGTTGTATCTCTACATTTGAACTCAAAAAAAAATCTAGTAATACCTCTAAAAGTTGGCATAATGTCAATGCAACTTTGCTGGTCCTATGTCCTATGACATTTGAAAAGTGTACCAATAAGAAAATGTATAATTATTTATTTGAGAAAAGAATGGTTTAGATGATATTTTTAAAAAGAGCAATTTTAGGGGAGGGAAGGATAAGATGGCTGACTAGATGCAACCATCTTCTGGAGCTGGGTGGTATCCTAGCTATGAGCCATTACACTAAAGTGTCATCTACCAGGTTGCATCCCAAACCACGACACCAAAAATTATCCTAATATGTATACTTGTGAAACTAGGCACAAGAATTCACACACACATAAAGATCTTGAACAGAGCACTGGCCCTCTGAAAGTACCCAGAAACAATGCCAACTAACTATACTCACCATACACCACAGATAAAGGAACACCAATCCTCCAAGCTGAAGAAAAATCAGCAGAAGAATTCTGGAAATTCAAGCCAGAGTGTTTGCTTACCTCTAAAGATGTCTACTAGTTCTTCAGCAACGGTTCTTAACTAGTTTGAAGTAACTAAAATGATAGACACAGAATTCAGAATCTGGATGCCAAGGAAGCCCAGCAAGATTCAGGAAGAAGTTGTAACTCTATCCAAGGGATCCAAAGAATCCAGTAAAATGATCTCAGAGCTGAAGGCTGAGTCATACTTAATTTCTAGGGCTGAAAAATTCACTGAGGAAAGACTCTCAGAGCGTGAAGATTGGTTTTTGGAATTAACTGAGACAAAAATTTTAAAAGAATGTAAAAAGTTAAACGAAATCTCCAAGTAATGTGGGATTATACATAGAGAAGAAGTCTATGAGGGATTGGTATTCCTGAAAGTGAAGGGAAGAGAATAAGCAGCTTGAATATATATTTGGAGATATAGTCCACAAAAGTTTCTTTAATTTCCCTAGAGGTTGACATGCAAATTCAACAAATACTGAGAAACTCAGCTAGATATGATACAAGATGACAGTCCCCAGGGAACATAGTCATCAGATACACAAAGGTCATCATAAAAGAAAAAAATCTTAAAGGAAACTAGAGAGAAGTGTCAAGTCATGTACAAAGGGAACCCATGAGGCTAGCAGTAGATGTATCATCAAAAACTTTACAAGTCAGAAGAGATTGACACCTATTTTCAGCATACTTTTTTTTTGAGATGGAGTCTAGCTCTGTCACCCGGGCCACAGTGCAGTGGCACGATCTTGGCTTACTGCAACCTCCGCCTCACAGGTTCAAGCAATTCTCCTGCCTCAGCCTCCTGAGTAGCTGGGATTATGAGCATGTACTACCACACCCAGCTAATTGTATTTTTAGTAGAGACAGGGTTTCACCATGTTGGCAAGGCTGGTCTCAAACTCCTGACCTTAGGTGATCCACCTGCCTTGGCCTCCTAAAGTGTTGTGATTACAGGTGTGACCCACTGCATCCAGCCTACTTTTAGCATTCCTAAAGAAAGGAAATTACAACCAAGAATTGTATTTCCCACCAAACTAACTTCATAGGGGCAGAAGAAATAAACCTTAGTTAGATTAGTGAATAATGAGGGAATTTATTTCAACTAGAACAGCCTTACAAGACATTCTTAATGGAGTGCTAAACATGGAACTAAAAAAATGATGCCTACTTCCACACACACAAAAACCCTTAAGCACATAGTCCACATGTACCATAAAGCAACTATGTGATCAAGTCTATGTAACATCCAGCTAACGACACAGTGACACAATCAAAATCACACATATTTGTACTAACCTTGAATACAAATGGGCTAAAACCTTACTTAAAAGCACAGAGTGGCAAGCTAGATAAAAGGACAAGACCCAGTCATCTGTTATCTTAAAGAGATACATATCACATGTAATAACAAAAAAGTTAAGAAATGAAGAAAGATCTGCCAAGCAAATGGAAAACAAAAAAGAGAGGTATTCACTATTCTTATATTAGATAGTACAGACTATAAGCTAATAAAATTTAAGAAAGACAATAAAATGCATTACATTATGATAAAGAATATGATTCAACAAGAAGAGTTAACTATCCTGAATATATATGCACCTAACTTTGGGGCACTCAGATTCATAAGCCGTGTTCTTCTTGGCTATGAAAAGACTTAGACAACCTCATAATAAAAATGGGAGGCTTCAACACGCCCTGACAACATTACACAGACCACTGAGACAGAAAACTAATAAACTCTGGATTTAAACTTGATAATTAACCAATTGGAACAAGTAAACATTTATAGAACATTCCATTTAACAACCAAAGAATTTACATTCTTCACATCTTCACACAAATCATATTCTAAGAACAATCACATGCTTGGTCATAAAGCAAAGCTAAGTAAATTAAAAAAACAAACAAACAAACAAACAAACAAACAAACTGGGCCAAACCCAGTGGCTCGTGTGTGCAATCCCAGCACTTTTGGTGGCCGAGGTAGGTGGACCACAAGGTCAGGGGTTTGAGACTAGCCTGGCCAATATGGTGAAACCCCATTCTCTACTAAAAGTACAAAAAACCAGCCAGGTGTGGTGTCACGTTCTTGTATTCCCAGCTATTCAGGAGGCTGAGGCAGAAGAATCCCTTGAACCCAGGAGGTGGAGGTTGCAGTGAGCCTAGACTGTGCCATTGCACTCTAGCCTGGGTGACATAGCAAGAATCCATCTCAAAAAAATTTTTTTTCTGGTATATTGCATATACCAGAAATTAATAAAAGCCATAGATGACAAACTCACAGCCAGTATCATACTTAATGGAAAGAGCTGGAATCATTTCCCTTGACAACTGGAACTAGGCAAGAAAGCCCATTTTCACCATTACTATTCAGCATAGTACTGCAAGTGCTAGTCAGAGCACTCAGGCAAGAGAAAGAAATAAAGTGCATCCAAATAGGAAAGGAAGAAGTCAAACTCTCTCTTTTTGCTGACAGTATATTCTATACTTAGAGAACCCTAAAGACACCATAAAAGGCTACTAGAACTGGTAAACAATTTAGCAAGGTTTGAGGATACAAAATCAATATATAAAAATCACTAACATTTCTATACAGCAGTAACATTCAGGCTGAGAGTCAAATCAAGGACACAATTTCATTTACAATAGCAACAACAAAAAATGAAACACCCAGGAATATAGCTAACCAAGAAGGCGACAGATCTCTACAAGGAGAACAAAATGATGCTGAAAATAATTGAAGACAACACAAATAAATGGGAAAACATTTCATATTCATGGACTGAAATAATCAATATTATTAAAATGGCCATACTGCCCAAAGCAACTTACAGATTCAATGCTACTCTTATCAAACTACCAATGTTATTCTTCACTGAATTAGAATAAACTATTCTAAAATTCATATGAAACCAAAAAAGGGCCAAAGCAATCCTAAGAAAAAAGAATGAAGCTGGAGGCAACACACTAATTAAATTAATATACTACAAGGCTACAGCAACCAAAACAGCATGGTACTGGTATAAAAACAGACTCATACACCAATGATACAGAATCGAAACTCAGAAAGGCATGCATCTACAATCTTCTGATCTTCAACAAGGACGACAGATACAGCAACTGGGTAAGGACTCCTTATTCAAGAGATGGTGCTGTGATAACTGGTTAGCCATATGCGGAAGAATGAAACTGGACACTACCCTTCACTAAATACAAAAATTATCTCAAATTAAAAACCTAAATATCAGACCTCAAACTATAAAAACCTAGAAGAAAACAGGAAATACCTTTCTTAGCATTGGCCTTGGCAAATAATTTTGGATTAAGTCCCCAAAACCAATTGCAACAAAAACAAAAGACAAATGGGACCTAAATAAACTAAAGAATTTCTGCACAGCAATATATATATACATATATTTATCAGAGTAAACAAATACTATATAGAACGGGAGAAAATATTCACAAACTATGCTTTCAACAATGGTCCAATATCCATGATTTATAAGGAACTTAACACGCAAAAAACAAATAATGTCATTAAAAAAATGGGCAAAGGACATAAACACACACTTCTGAAAAGAGGACATACAGGTGGTCAACAAACTTATGAAGAAATGTTCATCACCACTAATCATCAGAGAAATGAAAATCAAAACCACAATGAGATACCATCTCATACCAGTCAGAATGGCTATTATAAAAGAATCAAAACACAGCAGATCCTGGCAAGGCTATAAAGAAAAGAGAACTCTTATACATGTTGGTAGGAATGTAAATTATGTTCATCCACTGTGGTAACAGATTTGGAGAGTTCTCAAATAACTTAAAACAGAGCTACCATTCAATCCAGCAATTGCATTATTCTGTATATACCAAAAGGAAAATAGATCATTACACCAAAAGACACATGAACTTGTATGTTCATCACAATACTAGGCACAATAGCAAAGACAAGGAATCAACCTAGATGCCCATTAATGGTAGACCGGATTTTTTAAAAAATGTGGTATATATTTACCATGGAATACTATGCAGCCCTAAAAAAGAATAAAATTATGTCCTTTCTAGCAACGTGGATGGAACTGAAGGCCATAATTTTAAGCAAATAAATCAGGAACAACAACAACAAAAAATAAATACCACATGATATCACTTATAAATGAGAGCTAAAGATTGAGCACACATGAGAATAAATAAGGAAACAAAAGACATGGAAGATCACTGGAAGAGGGTGGGAAGATGAGGGAGGCTGCATTGAAAAACTGCTTACTGGCTACTACTCTCACCACCTGGGTAAAATATACCCAGGTAACAAACTTACACATATACGCCCTGTATATATAATAAAAGTTGAGAGTCTTAAAGAGTGATTTTAAAACACAGAAGATACTAAATAGCTAAATAATTCATTATAACTCTAGACGATCCTTAAGAGAAACTATGACAATAATTTTGACATTTCTATAATATTTTGAACAGAAATGTATAAATTTATAACAGAAATTATAAGTTTTACCTTATAAATCACTTCAGGAATGTTTGATGATATGTGTTCTTATATATTGCAGGGTTGAGTCCTGCAGATAAATAAAAGAAAAATATAAAACATACATTTCAACACATACAAATCTATGCATAGTTAGAGCATACTTGTTATGTTACATATTAAACAGAACTGAGTTTGGATAGCAAATACATTTTTGAAGAAATAAATTTTTGAGAGATTTGAAATTCTAGGTTTTTTTTTTCTTTTAGGGCATGATGTTTTAAGACTATATCAAGTTAGAATTTTATCTCTCTCATGCGTTAGCCATGTAGATATAGACAATTTAGTCTTGTTCTTTTCCCTTGTTACTTCAAAACATGAAGTTTCAACTTCAGTGTTATAATTTATTTAAACACTTAGTAGTATGCCTTAAACATGGTCAATATTTAAATATAAAGATTTTAGTGATTTTACATATTAAATAATGTTTATAAAAGTTATTTTAATAACTTTAATGTTTCATGATTTTAATAACTACTACAGTTTCAAACAAAGAGAATATGAAAGATGAGAATAGAGATGCAAGAAAGTAAGTTCAGTATAACCTAAAGTATAATATGATTAACAAGGGAGTATTGTAAATCAGTAAAAGCATGTATCGTTCTAGAATAGTGACTATTAGATATTCCAATAAATTAAGTAAAACTTGATTATAATCCCTAATGTATACATTACATGCATTATACAAAATAATATGTATGTTGCATATATACAAAACATAATGCCTATTGGATTGAAGTGTTAACATTGTAAAGTCAATATTGAAAGAAGAAAACTAAGAGGTAAATATGTGTTCTCAGAAGATAATAATCCCTTTCAGAACCCAAAAGCAAAAGGCATAAGAATTATGCTTATTTTCTGATCTTCTTAGGCCAAATCAGCTTACCAGGTCCTTAGTTGGCAATGTGATTTGATATATGATTTCTATTTCCTAAAACTATAAAAATTACACTTACAGAGGTCAAATAGATGCCTCAAATACTTTAGGAATCGGTCAGTCTGTCAGCAATTATCTATTGAGTATCTACTATGTGCCAAACATTATTATTTGTACTAGGAATAGGCAAATATATGTTGTATATCAGGTTATCTTAAGAGCTATGAAGACAGAAGTTAAGAAGTATCAATGTTCATCAAAGTAGAAGTGTCAAGATAGATGACTGGTATCTAAGAGAAAAAAATCTGGAGTTGAAGGGAGTCTGAAGTGCCTGGAAGGGGTTACTTAAGGAGTGAAATTTAAGGACTGAGTCCTTTAAAGTCAGGGAAATGAGACATAGCAATCTCTTAAGATGAGAAAATAGCTTGTGATGTTCTGAAAGTACTATGAGAAAAAGGAGATTTGTAGTAATTTGATGATATCTATCTATCTATCTATCTATCTATCAATCATCTAACATCATCCTCTATCTACTTATCAGGGCCAAACTTTCGGATTCTATTAGAACACACAGTACTCATAAGCTTCAGGGTTACTAGACCATCTCTATGGACCTTTTCCAAAATGGCCTTCCTGAAACAAAGAAATAAATAGTATCTGATGTGATTGATTTCCAAGTTTAATTCCAGGAACTAGCAATGATACAGTGTTCAGGTGAGCTGTCATTAGGAACTGGTGTTAATCATTACTCATGCAAAATATGTACACTGCAACTCATGTTCACATGATTTGGGGTGAGAAGCAACAGACATTTTCGAGTAGTAATTTTAAGAAATGAGTTATTAGAATATTCTACTCTGTGGAAACTCATGTGTAAGTATGTGGGGACCTATTTATACATAGCTCACATTTTCTGCTAATAATAATATAGGATTTTGGGAAATAAAACAACAAGCATATGGCTGATCATTTTATCACAGCTCTATTGCTAACATAGAAAAAGCAGCACCCCCTGGAATGCATATAGCACAATGCACAGCTCTGACTATAATTGTGATGCAGTCTCCTTATGTAACTGTTTAATATCTGACAAGAAAATACTAAGTTATAATTGTTCTTAGCATACTGAGAAAAACTGTCAATTAGGAAATGCCACCAATAAACAATTCATTGTATGCATTTATTTAAATGTAATGAAACAATCCATTCAAATACATTCAAGAAAGAATTTATAATATTTACTTCTACTAAGAAACATATATTTCACTTCACTTTAAATCACACTGTCTTGCCTCTACTTTACCAATCTCAGTGTGCCTAATGTTTTAAAATGCAAAAATTATTTTACAGAAAATTTCAGCAGCATTCATTTTCATGTCTGAGCTCTTGAAATAATAATAAAGTATACTCTTAACTAGAGAAGGAATGCATCAAAAATATGTATGTATTTGTACAAAATGTGTTCTCACTCATTATACAGGTCACTACTTCAAAGTTTTCTCTGTTATGTGGCAGAGCAGTCCATTTCAATTCAGTCTCCAATTTACAGGTTTATAATACAGTCACAATAACTAAAGTCTCTGCAGATTGTCTGGAATTAACAGCAAAACACAATATTATGGGGCAGTATAACAACATAATATTAGAATCTTTTGTTGGAAATTTTCTAACTGTGTTTTTATAGAACCAGGCCAAATAAAAATAAGAATTTAAGCTTTTATTTTTAAAAATCAGAAGTTCTCTGTAAGAGTGTCAGTAAGAAAAAACTACATAGAAGTTGTCTGTTGAAGTAAGCTTTTCTCCCAAAGTCACGTCCTCCTGCAAGGAAAATTCATATTCTATAACTATTTCCTCATTGAATATTTACTCATTTAATTTGCTAGCCATCTTTACTATACTTGGTTTTATTCAGCATTCCAATAACTGAATTTAAACAGCAGAAAGAACAATCCAGCATGGTGAAAAGTTGTGTTTGTAATGTCAAACTGCACAATTTTGGGTATTTTAATATTGTTTAACCTTAAATAAGTATTTCTAACATTATATTGAATTCACAAAAATCCACCAATTAATTCCTGAAGAAATTAACTATAACATATATGGTTATAACTTTTAATTTTTATTTATTTCAAATTATTTTTCAATTCAATCCCCAATTCTTATGGCATGAATGTTTTTTATTATCATTATTTTACGTACTTACATGTTCAGTATCATTAAATCAGAAACAGAAACTCCTAAGATACCCTAATACTACAGGATTAGTGAAGAGGTGGCAGTTTTCTGGCTTTGCATCCAAAAAACTCAGAGAAAGCTGGCATGAGTAATCAAAGTGAACTCCAGGTGTACTGACGCTGAGAACCATATGAGGTCAAGCCCTAGTTAAAACCTCGATTTTTGCTAGTAAAATCCCTGAGCAGAGAACCTAGGTAAGCCATGTCCAAACTCCTGACCCATGGAAACCTTGAGATAATTTATCACCCAAAACAGAAAACAAATACTGTGTTTGGTATTTGAAAATGGTGTGCTGCTTCAACACATACCTAAAAATACTGTGACTGGCTTTGAAACCAGAAAGTTAGTAGAAGCTGGAAGGATTTTAAGAAGCTCAAGAAAGTCTAAATCCCTCTGAACCAATTGTTAGAAAACTGGATTTCAAGATGCTCACACCCTCAGCCCTCTTGGGGACGGTTCAGAGTAAAGTGAGGAAAGTTATTGAAAACTAAAAGACAGTAAAACTGTGATATGCAGTAAAAGAATATTAGCAAAGCTGTGTCCTGTGGTTATGCACTAATCAGAGCTTTTACAGATGAGATTGGATATATAGCTGATTTTTGAACACCATAGGTTTAAACTACATAGTTCCACTTATATGTAGACTTGCATCCACCTCTACCACCCCTGAGGCCCAAGACCAAACCTTCCCTTTCCTCCTCCAACCCAGACTACTCACTGTGAAGACAATAAGGGTGAAGGCCCCTTATGACAATCTACTTCCACCTCAGAAATAGTTAATCTATTTTGTCTTTCTTACAATTTTTTTATTTACATGCTTTCTCCAGCTTGATTTAGAACACAGTATTTAGTACATAGAAATACAAAATATGTGTTAACTGACTATATATGTTATCTGTAAGGCTGCTGGTCAACAGTAGCCTACTAATTGTTAAGTTTTGAGAAGTCAAATTCATTTGTGGATTTTCAACTGTGCAGAGGGTTAGTCCCCCTAACTCCTCTGTTGTTCAAGAGTCAACTGTATAACTACATGCCGCAGATGCTGCCTGGCTTCTTCTTGCAGTTTACAGTAAAATGTGAGAGAAGAGAGACAGATTGAGGAAAAGGTAGATATGAATAGAAGTAGATGATTTTAAATAAATTATTGGCCTTTCCACATGGCAAGAAATGCCTGCCAAACATGGCAGCTGAAAGTATGTCTTGTAAACAACAACAAAAAAAGTGGAGGTGCAAAAGCACAACTTTAGTTAAAATCTTGGACAGTTCAAAATGTCAAGAAGACTTAATTCACACTATGTCCCTTTCAATAAATTAAGGGTATACCTTACAGATTTTCTCAACCAAGAACCACAGCCTTTAGACAAGCCTCAAATCCCAATCAAGAAAATGAAACATTTCAGAAGTATAAGGGACTACCTCTGAAACATGCGATTTTCTTGATTGGGTGTTAGGGACTAGTTATTGTTGCTCATCTCCCATTTTTCTATTTTTGAAATAATGTTTATAAATATTGTTCTATCCCCATCCCACCATTATAAATTGGGAGAGTTGGGAGGCAATAACTTGTCTCTCTTTTTTTATCATTATTATACTTTAAGTCCTGGGGTCATATGCAGAATGTACAGGTTTGTTGCAGAGGTATACACGTGCCATGGTGATTTGCTGCATCTATCACCCCATCATCTACCTTAGATAGTTCTCCTAGTCCTATCCCTTCCCTAGCCCCACACCCCACAGCAGGCCCTGATGTGTGATGTTCCTTCCCTGTGTCCATGAGTTCTCCTTGTTCAACACCCACTTATGAGTGAGAACATGAGCTGTCTGGTTTTCTGTTCTTGTGTCAGCATGCTGAGAATGTCCCGTTATCCATGTCCCTGAAAAAGACATGAATTCATCCTTTCTTATGGTTCCATAGTATTCCATGTTGTATATGTCCCACATTTTATTTTTCCAGTCTATCACTGGATAAAAAGACTAAACCAAGAAGAACTGGAAGACCTGAATAAACCAAAAACAAGGTCTGAAATTGAGGCAGCAATTAATAGCCTACTAACCAAAAAAAAAAAAAGTCCAGGACCATATGGGTCCACAGCTGAATTCTACCAGAGGTACAAAGAGGAGCTGGTACCATTCCTTCTGAAACTATTCCAAACAATAGAAAAAGAAGGAATCCTCCCCAACTCATTTTATGAGACGAACATCATCCTGATACCAAAACTTGGCAGAGATACAATTGAAAAAAAATTTCAGGCCAATATCCATGATTTAGATTGATGCGAAAATCCTCAATAAAATACTGGCACACCAAATTCAACAGCTCATCAAAAACCTTACCGATCACTATCAGGTTAGCTTCATCCCTGGGACACAAGACTGGCTCAACATATGCAAATCTATAAATGTAATCCATGGCATAAACAGAACCAAAGATGAAAACTGCATGATTATCTCAATAGATGCAGAGAAGGCCATCAACACATTTCAACAGCTCTTTTGGCTAAAAACCCTGACAAACTAGGTATCAATGGAATGTGTCTCAAAATATTAAGAGCTATATATGACAAATCCACAGCCAATATCATACTGAATGGGCAAAAACTGGAAGCATTCCCTTTTGAAAGCTGACACAAGACAAGGATGCCCTCTCTCACCACTTCTATTCAACATGGTATTAGAAGTTCTGGCCAGGGCAATCAGGCAAGAAAAATAAATAAAAGTTATTCAGTTAGGAAAAGAGGAAGCCAAGTTGTCTCTATTTGCAGATGACATGATTGTATATTTAGAAGATCCCAGTTGATAGGTAACTTCAGCAAATTCTCAGGATACAAAATCAATGTGAGAAAATCACAAGAATTTCCATATACCAATAACAGACAAACAGAGAGACAAATTATGAGTAAACTCCCATTCACAATTGCTACAGAGAGAATAAAATACCTAGGAATACAACTAACAAGGGATGTGAAGGACCTCTTCAAGGAGAACTACAAACCTCCACTCAAGGAAATAAAAGAGGACACAAATAGATGGAAAAACATTCCAAGCTCATGGTTAGGAAGAATCAATATCGTGAAAATGGCCATACAGCCCAAAGTAATCTATAGATTTAATGCTATCCCCATCAAGCTATCACTGACTTTCTTCACAGAACTGGAAAAAAAAAAAAAAAAAAAACTTTAAATTTAATATGGAACCAAAAAATAGCCCACATAGCCAAGATAATTCTAAGCAAAAAAAAAACTAGCTGGAGGCATCATGCTACCTGACTTCAAACTATGCTACAAGGCTACAGTAATCAAAACAGCATGATACAGTAATCAAAACAGCCAAAACAGAGATATAGACCAATGGAACAGAACAGATGCCTCAGAAATAACACCACACATCTACAACCATCTGATCTTTGACAAACCTGACAAAAAACAAGCAATGGGGAAAGGATTCCCTATTTAATAAATGGTGTTGGGAAAACTGCCTAGCCATATGCAGAAAGCTGAATCTGGATCTCTTCCTTACACCTTATACAAAAATTAACTCCAGATGTATTAAAGATTTAAACATAAGACCTAACACCATAAAAACCTTAGAAGAAAACCTAGGCAATACCATTCAGGACATAGGCATGCACAAGGACTTCATGACTAAAACACCAAAAGCAATGGCAACAAAAGCCAAAATAGAAAAATGGAATCTAATTAAACTTATCTCTTAAGTTGCATGAGTTCACAGGTAGAGAATTGTCCTCCAGGAGCTATGGTTAATGGATTACATTGAAGCCTCTTACATATGCTTGGATTTGATGTAGAAGTTATACTGAATTGATGATATTTTGATGAAATTCTGGACCTTGAGCTAATGGTGTAATGGAATGAGAATCTGAGGAACCCTGAAAGGGGGTGGACGTGTTTTGCGTTTCAGAAAGACTTAAATAGTCTGTATCAGAGAGTGGCAGATTCCCCCCACCTCCACCCCCCATCATTGTACAGGTACTGTGTAACCATTTTCCTTGAGTGTGGGCAGGATCTAAGAATACGATGGGATAGCGAGTCTGTTATGTTATATTATGTTACGTTATGTTATGTTATGCTATGTTGCAATACTTCATCATAGCAGGCTGATTCTCCTGCTAACTTGCAGAAGATGCTATTTTGGTTAGGTCCTAAGGGCTACTTCTGGAAGCTGAAAGTGACATCTGGCTTACATCCAGCAGAAGATGGGAAACTTAGTTCTATGACTGCAAGGAACTAAATTCTTCCAATAAATTAAATGAGCTTGGAGAAGAC
Organism: Alouatta palliata; assembly: GCA_004027835.1. Taxonomy (NCBI): domain Eukaryota; kingdom Metazoa; phylum Chordata; class Mammalia; order Primates; family Atelidae; genus Alouatta; species Alouatta palliata. The sequence goes on from PVKV010005327.1 coordinate 66,469, forward strand.
TTTGAGCCTCAGGTGTGATCATAGTCCTGACCAACACATTTTTTAGCCTTGTGACAGCCAGCTAACTCAGACCTACAGGCCTGATTTACAAAAACTATGAAATAATTGGATGCTGTTTTAACTCATTACATATGTAATAATTTGTTATATGGTAATAGACAAATAATGCATCTATCCTCAAAATGATATTAGGAATCCATCAATTACTAATTGAACATTTTGCTTAAATAGTTAAATATAAATGCATTATTTCAGTAGTTCCCAGTCTTTCATTCCATATTATCCTTTTGAGAATGTTAACAATTATAAAAACTTTTTAAAATATTGTCATAGGGCCAGGTTCCATGGCTCACGCCTGTAATCCCAGCACTTTGGGAGGCCAAGGAGTGTGGATCACGAGGTCAGGAGTTCAAGACCAGACTGGCCAACATGGTGAAACCCCGTCTTTACTAAAAAATACAAAAATTGGCTGGACATGGTGGCTTGTGCCTGTAGTCCCAGCTACTTGGGAGGATGAGGTAGGAGAATTGCTTGAACCAGGATCCGGGAGGCAGAGGTTGCAGTGAGCCAAGATCTTACCACTGCACTCCAGCCTGGGCTACACAGCGAGACTCCATCTCCAAAAATAAAATTGTCATATATTCTTAAATTGTACTTAACAAAAATCTGGAAAATACATTTTCAGAAAAAATAAAATAAGGAGTTTGAAAAATAGAGCATTTACAAGTTATAAATAAGATTATTTATGAAATGCTTTTATAGTCTATTTGTATCAATAGTTGTTCATCCTTTATTTAAATATTTGAAATGTAGAGATTAACAATAAGTGTTTTGTAGATAAGGATTGCTAGAGAAAAATTGTTATATTCTGTGTGGTGTGGCGTTGTACTTTCACACTAAAAATGATAATTCAGATTGTATTGACTGAATAGCATTGGAATGTCATCTGCAATACACCTCCAGTATATAATATAATTAGGATGCAATGAATGAATAATCCTTTGCTCCTTGATACAAGGTGCTGCTTGTTAGTGTAGGGGTCATTTGTAAGCCAATTTTGTTATTACACTTAAACAGCATTGTTGTTAAATTGTGATAAAGGGGAAACCATAAATTGGAGAGAATTTTAATGGTCATTATCTTCATTAGCTAATGAGACATGCTAATTATGTTTGTTAGTGACAATAATTTAGAAGCCCTGCCTTAAAGGGCTCACAGAGCAATAACTAGGTCAGTTCTCTTCAATGTGTCTTCACAATGTTGGAAGGGACTTGATAATGAGAACCTAAACTCGATAGTAATATTTTCTATAAAATTTTCATTAAAATGTCTCCTTAAATTATGTAAGGTTTTATGTTGTTCTTCCATAACACATTTGCATACAATCTAAGGTACCAAGAATATGACATAGAAGATTAAATTAAGGCAGTACTATTTGAAATGTGGTCTCTAGACCCATGAGGATCCCTGAGAGCCAGTCAGGGATGTTTGAGGTTGAAAAAAGGAAGAAAAAAGGAAGGAAGGAAAGAGGGAATGGAGAAGGAAAGAGAAGGAAGAAAGGAAGGAAGCAAAGGGAAGGAAGGAAGGCAAGAAGGAATAAGAAGGGAAGGAAGGAAGAAAGGAACGAAGGAAGGAAAGGAAAGGGAAGGAGAGAGGGAAGAAAGAAAGGAAAGAGAAAGAAGGAAGGAATAAGAAGGGAAAGAAGCAGGGAAGGAAGAAATGAAGGAAGGAAAGGAAAGGGAAGGAGGGAGGGAAGAAAGGAAGGAAGGAAGGAGAAGGGAAGAGAAAAAAGAAAGGAAGAAAGGGAAGAGAAGAAAGGAAAGAAGAAGGAAGGGAAGGAAGGAAAAAAGGAAGGAAAGAATAAGAAGGGAGGGAAGGAAGGAGGGAAGGAAGTAAAAGGAAGGAAGGAAAGGGAAGGAAGAAAGGAATAAGAAAGGAAGGAAGAAGGGAAGGAAAGAGAAGGAAATGAAGGAATAAAAGAAAGAGAAAGAAGAAAGGAAGGAAGCAAAAGGAGGAAGGAGGGAAGAAAGAAAGGAAAGAGAAGAAGGAAGGAATAAGAAGAGAAGGAAGGAGGGAAGGAAAGAGAAGGAAGGAAGAGAAGGAAAAAAGGAAGGGAAGAGAATGAAGAAAGGAAGGAAGGGAAGAGAAGGAAGAAAGGAAGGAAGCAAAGGGAGGAAGGAAGGAAGGAAAGAAGGAACAGAGGGAGGGAGGGAGGGAAGGAGGGGAAGAGAAGGAAGGAAGGAAGGGAGGGAGGGAGGGAAGGCAGGAAGGAAGAAAGGAAGGAAGGAAAAAAGGAAGAATAAAGGAAGGAAGGAAAGAGGGAAGGAAGAAGGGAAGAGAAGGAAGGAAGCAAAGGGAAGGAAGGAAGGCAAGAAGAAATAAGAAGGGAAGCAAAGAGGGAAGGAAGGAAGAAATGAACGAAGGAAGGAAGGAAGGGAGGGAAGGGAAGGAAGGAGTGAGGGAGAGAGGGAAGGAAGGCAGGAGAAGGGAAGAGAAAAAGGAAGAAAGGGAAGAGAAGGAAAGAAGGAAGGAAAGGAAGGAAGGAATAAAGGAAGGAAAGAAGGAAGGAAGAAGGGAAGAGAAGGAAGAAAGGAAGGAAGCAAAGGGAAGGAAGGAAGGAAGGGTAAGGGAAGGGAAGAGAAGGAAGAAAGGAAAGAAGGAAGGAAGGAGGGAAGAAGTAAAGAGAAGGAAGGAGGGAAGGAAAGACAAGGAAGAAATGAAGGAAGGAAACAGAAGGAAGAAAGGAAGGGAGCAAAGGGAGGGAGGAAGGAAGGAAGGAAGGAAGGAAAAGGAAGGAGGGAGGGAAGAAAGGAAGGAAGGAGAAGGGAAGAGAAAAAAGAAAGGAACAAAGGGAAGAGAAGGAAGGAAGGAAGAAGGAAGAGAAGGAAGGAAAAAAGGAAGGAAAGAAGGAAGGGAGAAGGGAAGAAAAGAAAGGAAGGAAGCAAAGGGAGGGAATGAAGGAAAAGTAAGGGAAGGGAAGGGAAGGAAGGAAGGAATGAAGGAAGGAAGGAAGGAAGGAAGGAAGGAAGGTAGGGAGGGAGGGAGGGAGAAAAAAAGATCAATTTCTCCTTGATAAAAAATACACACACATACACACATACACACAATTGTGTAACCTGAAGCATGCATCATTTTTTGGTATTCAGTGTGTAGAAGAAATAGGAAATATGCATGAAGCTCTAATACCGTGTTATTAAGCTATGTACATGTGTGGCACTTTGAGTTGTGAACTGTGAGCTGTGCTACCTGTTACCTCATGCAACATTGCTTTTACCCAGTTTTTCTTTGCATAGTGTCAGAAAAAAATTGTAATTGCTTAAAGTTGGGCATTTGGTAGACATGTTTTGACTGTGAAGAGAAACCCTGCTTCTTCAAGGAAACTACTTGTTAGCATTTGTTGCCAGTGATAACATTCTATATTTCAAACAAATGCAAAATTTTGTAAAGCCTGTGTTTGCCCCATTAGTTTGACAGAATTGTAACACTTAAAAAATTTCCTGATGAGATTATTCATATTCGCAAATGTCATTTTTAAAAGAGTATGTGTCCATATTGAAAGATATATACATCTCGGTGAACACATTTTTTTAAATAATTGATGCATGAGTAAAAAATGTTACAAATAATGAATGGGTGAAAAATGTGTTCAAAATGTAAGATTGAACAATGATTTCAATTAATAAAATATAAAAGTTTAATAAGTTAGTTTTAGGTTCCATTTGGCAATTAAACTTTATAAAAAATATGAATTGTTGAGTTTGGGTGCACTATTTAGAAACCTCACAATTACCTAAAAAGGAATCTTAAAATGCTTCCCTTTTCAACTACATGTCTAAATAAAATTAGATTTTTATGGTACTTCAACTAAACAGCATATTGCAAGGATTGAAACATAGAAGCAGATGTATCAATTCAACTGGTTCTATTATGCTATGAGGCAAACATTAAAGAGATTTGCCAAAAATGTAAAACAATGACCAACTTATTATTAATATTTTTCATCTTGGAAAACGTATGTTTAAAATACTTATGTGAAAATATTATATCTGTATTATTTTTAAATAAGTCAATGGATATTTTTTTAATCTTTAGTTTTTATTCATAATATAGTAAATATTGGCTCACACAAATCATAGAAAAATATATTTGGGCTTATAATACATTTTAAGACCTTAAAGTTGTCCTAAGACTAACACTGTGAAAACTACCATCTCATGGTAATTGAAAGTCAGTAGATAAGTTGACTTTTTGATGGAAAATATATTGGAGAATAAAAGAACACTTATGAATGTGTTCTTAATCCATACATACTTTAAGTTAAATTAGTTCAACTCTGAATGTAATGAATCATTATTGTAATCAATACACTAAGTATTTTGAAACATAGGAGACAAAAAAATGTATTGTCTTCTTACTGATTATTCCATGTAGGAGAGACGAACAAGGGATCAGAGAGGAATCTGGAGAGATTCAGCTGATTGGTGAATAAACAAATTATCCTTTTAATATTTTTATTCATCATGATTTTAAAAGTATTTGTAGGTATTAAATATTTTATTTAATTGTAAATACAAAGGGTGGATGAATTATCTAATAACAAGCATGTGTGTTCTGTATGAATAATGATGGATGATGCTGCAATGACATGCTAGCATTTCTCTCTACAGGTGTAAGATGCCATAGAAATGACAAGACACCATGGCATGTAGTAGTTTACTGTTTTACGTTCCAGAGCTGTGAGTTCTTTCCTTGACAGAGAACATTGTATTAATTCTATTTTCTACCTTAAAGAAAAGCATAGCCAGTAGCTTTCTATAATTGAGTAGATTATAGAAATTCTACTCTATTTCTATAATCTATAAAGGTAAAATTCCATGAAATACTAAAGAAAGATGAAGTAAAGTTTTAAAATTGTATCATTCAAAATGTTGACATAAGTATACACAATCAGTTCACAATGTTCTCTGTGGAACTTTCCTCAGTTCTTAAAACCTAATATAATCCCCAAATGTTTTGGTCAAACTGACCCACCTTACAGTGAAGAGAAAAGGTAATTGAGATAATAAATTTTAAATAGGACAACTTTTATGCTATAATGTAGAGAAATACACTAACAATGTTCACAAAGGTCACTTTTCAATCTAACTTTCCATTCTCCTGTAGTTTTAAGAGAAAAAAATGGGAAAACACTGTGAATATACTTTATTATATTGTTACATTTATGTTACATTTTAGCAATAATCACATTTTTTCACTGATGATTTAGTGATAATAGAATGTTTTATGTAGAAATGGTGCTGCTGGAGAAAAAAAATGACCTCAAAGAAGTTTTTTTTTTTTCCTTTTACTCTATTAACTGAATAACATAAAGATACAAGTTTCATGATCACAACATTTAAATGCCTAAATTTTTTTCCAAATTAATGATTTTTAGTAGAGTTACGGGTACCAGTAATTTTTTGTTACCTGCTGTGATAGTTAATACTGAGTGTCAACTTGCTTGGATTGAAGGATACAAAGTATTGATCCTGGGTGTGTTTGTGAGGGTGTTGCCAAAAAAGATTAACATTTGAATCAGTGGGAAGCAGAAAGCAGATCCACCCTTAATCTGGAGGAAACAATCTAATCAGTTGCCAGGGAATATAAAGCAGGCAGAAACGTGAAGCAATGAGACAGACCTAGCCTCCCAGCCTACACCTTTCTCTCATACTGGATGCTTCCTGCCCTGGAACATCGGACTCCAAGCTCTTCAGTTTTGGGACTGGCTCTCTTTGATCCTCAGCTGACAGATGACCTATTGAGGGACCTTGTGACAATGTAAGTTAATACTTAAGAAACTATTCATATATATGTATATATGGATATTAGTTCCACGTGTGTGTGTGTGTATGTGTGTGTATCCTATTAATTTTGTCCCTGTAGAGAACACTAATACATCTACTCTTATTCTCTCACTTATTTTATAAACATATCAATTGGATTTGAAATTTAACCCCTGTTTTACCAGAAATGTTACTAATATTGTTTTCTGGATAATTTTTATGTTTCTACTGGGATCAAAAACAATCCACCTTCTTGTGCATAGGCTGGAGAAGAGGACTTTATAATTTTCATCAAGTGTGAGCTCTTGTATTGTTTACTACCTGGCTAAGGAAAAGGTTATGGTACTTTAAATTTTATTTACCTAAATATAAAAATACAAATACCTAACAGTGTGTAGAATAAGTTGCATATCAATTCTACTCATATATAGTCATTAAAATGTATTTTTAATCTAAATATTTATTTTGCAAAAGGAATTAATAACAATGTAAAAGTGCCTCAAATGCAATCAATTAAAATCATGCTTCAAAAGCACCTCATAATTATTTTAATTTAATACATGTGGAAAATTTTTCTGAGTTATTAATCTAGTTAGTGCTAACTATAGATATGATAATTCTTCAGTTTAAATGCTACAACCAGACCATCAATACTCTATGAAACAGTGAATGCTACCACTGAAGATATTGATGTTCTTGACCAATTTACTGGTTTGCATACTGGGTTCTCCAAAGAATTTCAATCAAAAAGTGCTTTAAAATTATCCCAATGAATAAACATGTAAATATTAGCATAATAATTACACAATTACTTCAGCAACTAATTACAAGTTGTGAATGATAGCCCAAAGTCAGATATGAATTAAATATTAAGATATTTAATTTAAGTGTTTATATGAGTATATATATACATATATATATGTAATATCAAATTTTTTACCATCCTGTATTATGCTAATTCTGAAGCAACATTTTAATCTTCATTAGATCATGTAAAACTGGCAATGGGAAATATGGCTGATGTAGTTACCTACATACATAAAGACACATAGAACCAGCACAACAACCCTTCCACAATCTTTGTGGAAACTTTCTCTCTCTCATCTTTTTCTCTCTCCTTTTTCTCTTTCTCTGCCTTAATAAATCACTTTCTGAAAACAAAAACAAAAACAAAAAAAGTACCACCACAACAAAACATCATAAAGTGGAGAAATATTGTTAGATATCTAAAGTTTTTTATATGATCCAATTCATGGTTAACAACTATTTATTTTTTAAAAGTCACACATAATAAAATAAGTCCAATGTTTTTACATTTCAAAATCTTGGTTATTAAAAATATCTGGCTTTATAATGACATAGAATTAGTGGCTTTTTGACAGGCTGAGTACATTTTTATACCTAGCAGGAATGCGAGCTAAGATATTCATCCAGCACAGTCTAAATTCTCCATTTTACTGGTTGACAAATCTATTGTGATGACTAGTTTCCCAAGAATGCTTTTTTTGGCAATAAGAAAAAAGATTTAAGAAAAGAAAAATGATCTCAGGCTATATATGGACAATGATACAAGAGACAACTAAAATGACCTGAAGATATCTAAATAACCTCAGTTCCATCTCCAACAAACAAATATCACTATTCCAATTTTCCCTAAGAAAACACATCAGTTATTCATATTAAATTACAGTTAATGAGCAACTTTGAAATTACATTTGTTTTATTTTTCCTCCCTAATATTTATGTTCTTTTCTCTAACCACACGCCTGTCAGAGTTGATACTTCTCTGAAAAGACAACCTTTTTTTTCCTGTTATTATAGAGAAAAATAGAGTGCTTCATTAATAGAAAAAATATTCCTAAAGTCAAGAGAAAAAATCCAAGGAAAAGTAATAAACTCCTTTTTTCTCTATGGATACCAATAGTGTGTTATTATTTTTGAAAAAATATATATAGCAAAACTCCTTTGGAATAAATCTGCAGTTTTGTAATTGTCTGGATGTACAAAATTTCTGTTTGACAAAAGAAACATTCAAACTGAAAGTGTCAGATTATTTCAGAATGCCCAAAAAATAAGGCACAGGGGCAATGTAAAAGATTATGGTAAGCTAAAAACATGGACTTAAACCAAGACTGAAGGAATATCAAAACCTTTTTTTAAAAATTTACATTTATTTTCAAATAAGTGGAAAACAGAGTGTAGCTTTCTGGTATACTTATGCATAAAAATTAAAATAAGAAATATAAATATTATATGCCTGTGTCATAATACTTGTTTATACTACCAGAGCAATGTGAACCCTTTCTTGAACACCACTGTTATTGGTGATAAAAGAACAGATGTGAAGATTAATTTCATGTTCCAACTTGACTGGATTATGAGATGCCCTAAAAACTGGAAAAGTGTTTTTTCTGGGTGTGTCAGTGAATGTGTTTCTGGAAAATATCAGCTTTTGAACTGGCAGCTAGTAAAGACGATTGACCTCACAAATGTGGGGAAAAATTAGCTTTTGAACTGGTAGTTAGTAAAGACAACTGACCTCACAAATGTGGGTAGGCATTACCAAATCTGTTGAAGATCTAAATAAAACAAAAAGAAGAAGCAGGGCAAATGTACCCTCTGCTTGACCTGGGACATCCATCTTCTCTTCTTTGATACAGGCACTCTTGGTTTTAGGGACTTTGACTCGGGCTGTGACTTACACCATTGTCTCACCTGATTCTCAGGCTTCAGGGTTTGTACTCGAATAATACCATCTTTTCTCAGTCTTCAGCTTGCCAATGTCAGACTGTAGCCATCTCAGCCTCCATAACTGAGGGAGTCAATCCCTCATAATAAATCTCTATCTACCTAGCTTATTGGTTCTATTTCTCTGAAGAACCCTGACTAATACACTAGAGAATGTTTTATGCAGGAAAATAAACTGAAAGCTTTGCAGACTAAAAATTTCCTTTTGGCAGCAATCTGGATTTGAGGTGATAAGAAATATATAGCTTAGGAATTTTGTTTGATTTTGCAGCTATTGTAAAAGGGATTGCCTTCTCGATTTCCCTCTCATAAATCATTATTGGTGTATAGAAACATGACTGAATTTGGCAATTTGATTTTGTATCCTGAAACATTATGGAATTCATTTATTAAATCTGTCAATTTTAGTTAATTTCAACTATTATTTTAGATTCATGAGATACATGTGCAGGTTTGTTGCATGAGTATTTGTGTGACAGTGAAGTTTGAGTATAAATGGTCTCATCACCCAGTTAGTGAGCAGAGTAGCCAATAGGTAGTTTTTCAGCTTTTCCCTCCTTCCTTCTCTCCTCTCTCTAGTAGTCCCCAGTGTTTATCATTCCCATCTTGATATCAAGAGTACTCAATGTTTAGTTCCCACTTACAAATGACAACATACTGCATTTATTTTTTTGTTTCTGCGTTAATTTGCTTAGGATAATGGCCTCCAGCTGCCTACATGTTGCTGCAAATGACAAGATTTCATTTTTTATGACTGCATAGTATTCCATAGTGTATATGTACCACATTTTCTTTATCCAATCCATTGTTGATGGGCACCTAGGTTGAATCCATGTCTTTGTTATTGTGAATAGTACTGCAATGAACATATGTGTCGTTTTGGTAAAATGCTTTGTTTTCCTTTGGGTATTGGTGGAATCTTTAGGTTTTTCTAGATATAAAATCAAATCCTCAGCAAACAGGGACAATTTAATTTGTATTTTCCAATTTAAATGCCATTTATTTATTTCTTTCTCTTGCTTGATTGTTCTAGGTAGGAATTCCTGCAACTAAATATAGATTAAAGACTTAAACAGATTTGGCACAGTGGCTCATACCTATAATCCTGGCACTTTGATAGGTCAAGATGGGAAGATGGCTTGAGCCTAGGAGTTTGAGACCAGCTTAGGAAACACAGAGAGACCCCATATCCATAGAAAATGTTAAAAACTAGCTGGGCATGGTGGTGGTCCCAACTACTTGGGAGGTTGAGGCAGGAGGATCATGAACCCAGGAGAATGAGGCTGCAGTGAGCTATAATTACCCATTGCACACAAGTCTGAGAGACAGAACAAGACCCTGTCTCAACAACAATAAAAAGGACTTAAACATAAGAACCAAAACTTTAGAAGTACTAGAAGAAAAGCTAGGGAAAATCCTTCTGGACATTGGCCTAGGCAACAAATGTATGACTAAGACCGCATAAGCAGTGACAACAAAAAGTAGCCAGGTGGGATTTAATTAAACTAAAAGCCTTCTGCACATCAAAATAAACAACTAACAGAGTGAAGATACAACCTGTTGAATGGGAAAAAATATTTGCAAACTATTTACTCAACAGAGGATTAATATCCACAATATAGAAGTAATACAAATGATTGAACACCAACAACAGTGAAAATAAATAATCCCACTAAAAATGGGAAAAGGACGGGAATAGATATTTTTAAAAAGAAGGTATACATACGGCCAACAGATAAATGTGAGAATGTTCAACATCACTAATCATCAAAGAAATGCAAGTCAAAACCACAATGAGATAACATCTTATCCCAATCAGAAGGGCTGTTATTAAAAAGACAAGAAACAGATAGTGGTAAAAACGTGGAGCAAAGGGAACTCTCATACACTGTTGATGAGAATATAAATTAGTACAGTCTCTATGAAAACAGTATTGATAGTTATCAAAAGAACTAAAAATAACAGTAGGATTTGATCTAGCACTTCCACTACTTTTCCCAAAGGAAAAGACATCCATATATCAAAATATACCTCACTCCTATGTTTATCACAGCACTATTCATAATAGAATATATATGGAACAAATGAAAGTATCCATGCTACATATACACAGTGGAATACTATTCAGTCATGAAAAATCATGTCTTTTGCAGCAACATGGATACAGCTGAAGGCCATTATCCTAAATGAAACAAGCTAAGAACAGAAAGACAAATATTATATAATCTCACTCATAAGTGAATGTAAACACTGTATTCACATGTATGTAGAAATGAAATAATAGATACTGTAGACTTAAAAAGGTGAGGGGGTAAAAGTTAGGGGATTGATGACAAATTAGTTTAATGGGTACAACGCACATCATTTGGGTGACAGATACTCTAGAAGCCCTGATTTGACCACTAGGCAATCTATGAGTATAACAACATTGCACATATACCCTATATATTTGTACAAATAAAAAGGAGAAAAAGAAAATGTACAGAATTCCAAAATAAAGATGACTCAATAATACTAGGATAAGCCAACATTCAATAAGAATACATGTCACCTATGAAGCATGCCTGCCAAAAAAAACATGAACCTGAATTTGATCATGAGGAACCACTCACGCATATCCCAGATGTGAAATATTAAACAAAATGATGACCTGAATGCTTCAAAAATAAAATCAATGTAAAACAATAAAGAAAAGTAAAAGAAAAAAATGATGCAGGAGGTTTCTTTATTAAAAAAAATGAATAAAGACATAAATCTCCCAGTTGCAACATGAATCTCAACAGGATCTTGAGTAATAGAAACAGCTAGCTATACAATTTTGAAGGCAAATGTGGAAATTGGAATATAAATTGAATACTTTAAGATATACAATTATTATTACACTTCTTAGATGGAATACTGGTATTGTTGTTAGGTGAGATTTTTAGGGAATGGTGTCCCCCATATGACAAAAGCTTAATATCACTGATCATTAAAGTAATACAAATCAGAACCACAATGAGATATAATTCCATGCCAGTCAGAATGGCTATTATTAAAAAGTCAAAAAATAACAGATTCCAGCAAGGTTGTGGAGATAAAAGGAATGTTTATCCACTGTTGGTGGGAAGGTAAATTAGTTCAACCATTATGGAAGACACTGTAGAGATTCCTCAAAGACCTAAAAACAAAAATACTACTGGACCCAGCAATTCCATCACTGGGTATATACCAAAAGGAATATAAATCGTGCTATTATAAAGACATATACCCATGTATGTTCATTGCAGCACTATTCACAATAGCTAAGACATAGAATCAACCTAAATGCCCATCAATGGTAGACTGGTAAAGAACATGTGCTACATATACAACATGGAATACTATGCAGCCATAAAAAATGAGATCATGTTCTCTGACGGACATGAATGGAGTTGGAGGCCATTATTCGTAGCAATGTAATGCAGGAATACAAAACCAAATACCACATGTTCTCACTGATAAGTGAGAGCTAAATGATGAAAATACACGGACCACATAGAGGGGACCAACACACACTGGGGCCTATCTGAGGGTACAGGGTGGGAGGAGGGAGAGAATCAGGAGAGAGAACTAAATGGGTACTAGATTTAATACCTGGGTTATGAAATAATCTGTAAAACAAACCCCCATGACATAGTTTGTCTGTATAACATGCCTGCACATGTATCCCTGAACTTAAAATAAAAGTTCATTAATTAATTAAATTAAAAAATAAAAAAGGAGAAATGTATTTTGTGACTGGATTTTGAGACAAGGTCTTTAAGGAGACAACAATGGATAAATGAGAACAGAAGGTTGACACCTAATCCACTGGAAGTGTTGCCCTCATGAGAGGCTGGTCAATGGTTACAAAGTAGAGCTCAATAGGTGTAGTAAATTTTTGTATTCTATTGCTCTATAGGGTGACCATAGCAACCATAATGTATTGTATATGCAGAAATATCTAGACAAGAGCATTTTTTTTTTTTTTGAGATGGAGTCTTGCTTTGTTGCCAGGCTGGAGTGCAGTGGCGAGATCTCAGCTCACTGCAACCTCTGCCTCCCGGGTTCAAGTAATTCTCCTCCCTCACTCTCCCGAGGAGCTGGGACTACAGGCACGTACCACCATGCCCAGCTAATTTTTATATTTTTTGTAGAGATGGGGTTTCACCATGTTGGCCAGGATAGACTCGATCTTTGACTTTGTGATTCGCTCACCTCAGCCTCCCAAAGTGCTGGGGAAGAGAGTATTTTTAATGTCCTTACCACAAAGAAATGACAAGTGTTTGAGGTTACGGATATGCCAATTATCCTGATTTGATTATCACACAACCTGTATATGTATTAACGCTTCACACTCTACCCCAGAAGTAGGTACAATGATTACGTGTTAATTAAAAACAAAATTAATTTAAAAAAAGAAGAGGAAGATACACCAGTGACACACACACACACACACACACACACACACACACACATACCACATCACACACACTCGAACACACAGGAAGAGCCTTGTGAGGACATAGCCAGAAGGTGCCAGTCTACGAGACAAGGAAATAGGCCTCAGAGAAAACCAAACCTCCTTACATCTTGAGTTAGACTTCCAGCCATGACAACTGTGAGGAATAAATTTCTCTTGTGTAAGCACACAGTCTGTAGTATTTTGTTATGGCAGTAGAAAACTAGGGTACAGGGGAATGTTTCTTATTTAAGAATTATGCTGAAATATTTAGAGAGGACATTTTATAATATCTGCTACTTGCTGTCCAGAGACAGAGGCAGAGAGAGAGAGAGAGAGAGAGAGAGAGAGAGAGAGAGAGAGAGAGAAAAATTTAAGTTTGTAGGTATTAGCTGCACTATTTTTCAACATATTGGACATTTTTCTGAACAAAAAGTTAAAGAAAACTAAAGGGAAGTGAGCATTTCAACTCTATTTTTTTTTAAGTGAGTTGGATCAAAAACAGAGTTTGGAGAGGAACTGATAATTAAACGAAATACGGAGGATAGCAAGTAGCAAAACAGACTGATGACATCCTAGATGAAGAAGTGAACTCAAAGCAGAAATCTGTAAACCAAATTTGAATAAGAAGAGTCACAAAGAGACATACTAATTTAAGGACTGAGGAGTGACTGTTAGTAATCATAATAAGAGCAGTATCTGAGATGGATTGGGTCAAAGAATCTAATGATGTGAGCTTAAGACAGAAGGGAGAATAAGAAAGCAAAAAGTAAGCATGATTAACTTCTTTTTGTTGGCTTTGTTTCAAAGACTGACTTGGGAGGAAAGGCTTTGGCAAAGTATGTTGAGGGAGTAAATAAAATTTTGTTTCCTTTGTTTTCTTAGATGAGAAAGAAAAGCATTTTGTATGCTTCAAGAAAATAAGGTAGAACAATGGATGGAAATACGGGACAAAGTACAGCAAGGTCCTATTTGTTGGAGTGAGATTAAATCACACATTGCAATGATAATAAGCAGCCCATAATATTATTTTCTTCATTCAGAAGATAAAACTGAAGCTAAACATAACATATTTATATTGAGATAACATGCTAATAACTAGTACTAGCTCTATGTGATTCCAAAGCCCATTCATTTTTTTCTACTGTATCATTCTACAAATCTGTATCTGTACCTCACTTAAAACCACTAACCTGTACATAATAATGAGTGAAAGAATTTTGATTAAGTAACAACTGCAAGGATTTCTAGGGAGTCATGAATGGCCACTATTATCTCTGTCAAAGGGTAAACACTTTTGTCCATTCTCCCTAATGTGAAATTTTTCAATGTAATAGCTAAATGCTAATGAAAATGCAATTACGTTAATGTATATGGGCAAACATCAAGAATAAACTAGTAAACAGATTTAACTGTTTGTAAGCAAACAATTTACCATATGCTGATAATCACTTAGGACTGTGCAAAAGTACATTTACTTAGGAAATTGCCATCGCTATTCATACATTTGCAATTGTCCTTTGCTCATTTGGGTCTTGTGATTTCAAGGTATTAAGATGCAAAACATTAGCTCTCAATGCTTCATTTAGGAAAAATTCAACAAACAGAAATATCAGGACCTAAGACAGACAATATGGTGCCTATAAATATTATTAAAACATTATCTTTCTCACTCTGGTCCTTGTGTTCTTATGGGTTTTTTATATTACATTATGAAGTTGTTTTGATGTTCAAAGAGCTCAAGAGATTAGGGTCATCTGGAGTAAAAAAAATATGTATTTATTAAGGCAAGGAAGATAATATAAAAAATCTGATTTAAGAAGCACTATGAAATAGCTCAGAAAAAAATATTAAAATGATCGATCATATTACTGACTGAATATGCCTGAGTATTACTACTGTCAATTGATGGATGCAATATAACTAAGAACCTCTGTTGTCCAATGCCTGATATTTCAGGTTTAATGTGACAACTAGGTTTTTACATAAATTTTCTGAATTATTAAATCTTGACAAGAAATTCAAACAAAAAAAGTGTAATCCAAACAAAATACATGTTTTATATTTGTTAGAAACATATTGTTAGTATTTCTTGACTTATCCATTTGTGATACCAGTTGTCTTTCTTTAAAGCTTTCAGTAAATAAATGGCTCCTATGACACACACCCAAACATGGAAATAGCAATAACATCAAACTTATACCAGCATGTTACATTAAAATAGA
Source organism: Alouatta palliata (assembly GCA_004027835.1). Lineage (NCBI taxonomy): Eukaryota > Metazoa > Chordata > Mammalia > Primates > Atelidae > Alouatta > Alouatta palliata. The sequence goes on from PVKV010005327.1 coordinate 81,726, forward strand.
ATAGTTAAGATTCTAAGACTAGTTGATATCAGAATAGTTAAGATTCTGAGAAATCAGTCATTACAGGTTAAAGTGAATCCTTTAAAAAGATATGTTGAAGTATTAACTCCCAGTGCCTATATGTAAATAAGATTTTTGAAGATGTAAATAAGTTAAGATGACTTCTTTAGAGGAGGCTCTAATCCATCATGAGTGGTGTCAGAAGAGAAGAGAGATACAGGTGGAGATACAGAGAGAAAACATCCTATAACAATGAAAGAAGAAAGTTCAGTAATGTCTTTAACAAGCCAAAGAATGACACGGATTGCTAGCAAAGTCAGCAATACCAGAAGCAAAGAGAAAGGTACATATCAGAATGTTCCCTGTTGGCTTTAGGGAAGGCATGGCCTTGCTGACACTTTCAATTTGAACTTGTAGCCTCCAGAACTAGAAAAATCAACCAACAGAATATTTATGAACAGAAGAATGAATTCCCATACAGTGACATATTTATATTATATAATATTACTTAGCAAATATAAAGTATAAGCAGTATGGCTGAATCTCAAAATAATTATAATGAGTGAAAGAAGTCAGAATATCCTTTCCCCAAAAAAGTACAATTTATATAAAATTTTTAGAAGTCAATCAAATATATAGTGAGAGAAATCTAACCAGTATTTTCCTGGATTAGAATGGAGAAATACATAGAAATTTTCTGAGGTGAGAGATATCTTCCTTATCTTGATAGTTACAATGGCTTCACAGAGGAGTATTTATGTCAACAATTGTCAAGTTATAAACTTTATGTGTAGTTTATATACATCAGTTATGTTTCCATAAACCCATTCTTAAAAAACTACAAATATGTATATTTGCCATATCAAAACTAGGAAGATAAGAATATATTTTGATACATGTAAAACCAATACAATGAATTCCAGTGTCCTACAAGAATACTATTCTAGAAAACATCGGCTTCTGGCATATTATCACACCTGGAGAACATGTTTTTTGTACTTTATAGAAAAAATGTTTGGAAATAATTTATTAAACAATGTTAATTATTTCAAATGATGTTTGAAAATTGAATATACTACTTTGCACTGTGATTGTCTGAGCATACTGTAAAAAATGCAATAGCATTCCAAAACTTCTGACCATGAATCATTTTGCGTTGCCATGCTTGTTATACTTTCCACAAAGCCCATTTCGAGGTCCTTAAATGTTACAATATCTAAGAAAACTAGATTTGCCAATAAGTAGTGGACAGTATGGATCCTGAAAAAAAGGAAAGATAATTTTTTTTTCATTATTTTCATCACATTTCTGAGGAGGAATGATGTTAGGACCTAAGATAACATGTTTCACTTGATATGATTTGGCTTTGTGTCCCTGCCCGAATTTCATGGCCAATTGGAGGAGGTGCCTGGTGGGAGGTGATCAGACCATGGGGGCAGATCTCTCCCATGTTGCTCCTGTGATAGTGAGTAAGTTCTCATGAGAAATGATGGTTTAAAAGTGTGTGGCACTTCCCCCATCGCGCTCTCTCACTCTCTTGCTACCATATGGAAAGGTCATTGTTTCCCTTTCACATTTTACCATGATTGCAAGTTTTCTGAGGCCTCCTTGTCATGCTTCCTGTTAAGCCTGCAGAACTGTCAGTCAGTTAAACCTCTTTTCTTCTTAAATTACCTAATCTCAGGTAGCCCTTTATAGCAATGTAAAAACAGACTAATACAGCAGTTAACAGTTGTATCACACAAACAATGTTTTATGGCATTTTCCATGAATAGTATTCAGTAATGTTTTTGTGTTCTGAGAACAAGAAGATTCATTAAGGGGGAGGTGGAGCAAGGTGGCCAAATAGAAGCCTTCACTGATTAACCTCCCTGGAGGAACAGCAAATTAAATAGCTGGCCACACAAAAATTCATCTTAATAAGAACGAAACTTTAGGTGAGTGATCAAAGTACGTAGTTTTAACTTCTTATCACTGAAAGAAGCACTGAATAGGAGAGGAAAGACAGTCTTGAATTGCTCCTATCCTCTGGCAGTGGCTGCATGGTGGAGAGAGAGAACATTTTACTTTGAGGGAAGAAAGAGCACAGTGATTTGGGGACTTAGCGTCGGAACTCAGCGCTGCTCTGCCATAGTGGTAGGCAATACTGGCAGAATTCAGCTGGGGGCACACGGAAGGCGCAGTTAGACCAGCCCTACCCAGAGGGGTATTGCCGGCCCCAGCAGGCAGAATCTGAATTCCAGCAAGTCTCATCACCATGGGATAAATTGCTCTGGGATTCTAAATAATCTTGAAAGGCATATTAGGCCACAAGAACTGCAATTCATGGGCAAATCCTGCTGCTGTGCTAGGCTTGGAGTCAGTGAACATGGGAGACAAGTGACATAGTGAGACACCAGCTGGGGTGGCCAAGTGAGTGCCTGCGCCACTCCTCTGCTAATCCCAGGGAGTGCCGCTCACAGCTCCAGGAGAGACTCCTCCCTTCAATTGAGGAGAGGAGAGGGAAGAGTAAAAACAGCTTTGTCCTGCAACTTGGATACCAGCTGTACCGTAGTTGGATAGGGCACTGGGCAGAGTCCGGAGGCCCCCATTCCAGATTCTCACTCCTTAATGATATTTCTACCCACACTTGGCCAGAAGGGAACCTACTGTCTTGAAGGGAAACAACAAGTTCTGGCAGGATTCATCCCCAGCTAAAAGAACCCTTGGGCCCTGAATAGTCAGCAGCAATTGCCAAGAAGTACTCACTGTGGGCCTTGGTTGAGACTCAGAGACTCAGGTGTGACTCAGGACATTCCTAGCAGTGGTGACTATGGGATAAATTTTAGAAAAGGAGAGGAAAGAGTAAAGGGAACTTTGTCCTACAGCTTAGGTATTAGCTTGACCACAAGGGGTAGAGCACTAAGCAGGCTGTTAGGGTCCTGGATTCCAGGCCTTGACTCTTCAACAGCATTTCTGCACTGGCCCTAGGACAGAGGGGAGCCCACGGCCTTGAATGGTGAGTCAGGCCTGGGAGTATTCACCACAAGCTGATTGAAGACCTCTTGGGCCTTCAGTGCACAGTGCCAGTAGCCAGGCAGTACTGGCCACAGGCCTGGGGTGGTGGTGACCATGGGGAGAAACTCTTCTGCTTGTCGAAAGAGGATGAAGGAGTGGGAAAGTCTTTGTGTTGTGACATGGTGCCAGCTCAGCTGCAGTAGAATAGAGCATCAGGTACATTCCTAAGGTTTCCAATGGCAGGCCCTGGCTTCAGGACTACGTCTCTGGAAGAGAACTCACTGCCCCAAAGAGAATGAAAGAAGCCAGGCTGGCTTTGCCACCTGCTGTTTTTAGAGTCCTAGGTCCTTGAGTGAACATAGGCAGGAGACAGGCAGTGGTTACTCCAGGCCTTGGGTGAGATCCAGCACCATGATGGCTTCAAGATTCATCCAGTGCAGTCTCAGTGGTGATGGTCACAGGGTTGTTTGTGTCAACCCTCCCCTAACTCAAGGCAACTCAGCACACACACACACACACACACACACACACACACACACACAGAGAGAGAGAGAAACAGAGAGAAACTTGCTGGGGGAAAGTAAAGAAAGGAAAAAGAGTCTCTGACTGGTAATCCAGAGAATTCTTCAAGATCTTATCTAAAACCACCCAGGCAGCAACTCTATGGAACCTTTAAGAGCCACAGGATTACTGGGCTTTGAGTGCCTCCTAATGCAGATACGGCTGAAGTAATCAGAAACTTAGATTATAACACTCAAGTCTCTTTGAATGCCTGGAAAGCCTTTCTAAGAAGAATGAGTACAACAAGCCCGGACTATAAAGACTATAACAAATACCTAAGTTTTCACTGCACAGAAGCTGACAAACATCCACAAGCACTAAGACCATCCAGGAAAACATGACCTCACCAACAAACTAAATAAGGCACCAGGGACCAATCCCGAAGAGATAGAGTTATGTGACCTTTCAGACAGAGAAGTTCAAAATAGCTGTTATGAGGAAACTCACTGAAATTCAAAATAACACAGAGAAAGAGTTCAGAATTATATCAGATAACTTTAACAAAGAGATTGAAATGATTAAAAAATCAAGCAGAATTTCTGGAGTTGAAAATACAGTTGACATACTGAAGAATGCATCAGTCTCTTAGCAGCAAAACTCATTATGCAGAAGAAAGAATTAGAGAACTTGAAAACAGCCTATTGGCCGGGCACGGTGGCTCACGCTTGTAATCCCAGCACTTTGGGAGGCCGAGGCGGGCGGATCACGAGGTCAAGAGATCGAGACCATACTGGTCAACATGGTGAAACCCCGTCTTTACTAAAAATACAAAAAAAAAAAAAAAAATAGCTGGGCGTGGTGGTGCGTGCCTGTAGTCCCAGCTACTCGGGAGGCTGAGGCAGGAGAATTGCTTGAACCCGGGCGGCCGAGGTTGCAGTGAGCCGAGGTCGTGCCACTGCACTCCAGCCTGGCGCCTGGTGATGGAGTGAGACTCTGTTTCAAAAAAAAAAAAAAAAAAAGAAAACAGCCTATTTGAAAATATACAGTCAGAAGAGAAAAATGCAAAAAGAATAACAATAATGAAGCCTATCTGCCACATCTGGAAAATAGCCTCAGAAAAGAAAATCTAATAGTTATTGGCCTTAAAGTAGAGATAGAATGAGAGATGGGGTAGAACGTTTATTCAAAGGGATAATAGATAACTTCTCAAACCAAGAAAAAGATATCAACATTCAAGTACAAGAAAGTTATGGAACACCAAGCAGATGTAACAGAAATAAACTATTTCAAGACATTTAGTAATCAAACTCCCAAAAGGCAAGGATCCAAAAGGCAAGGATCCAAAAAGCACCAACAGAAAAGAAACAAATAACGTATGATGCAGCTCCAGTACACCTCACAGCAGTCCCTTTGGTGGAACTCTTACAGGGCAGAAGAGAATGACATGACAGATTTAAAGTGTTAAGGAAAAAAAATCCTAGAATAGGATACTCAGCAAAGATATCCTTCAAACATAAGAAATAAATACAATCTTTCTGAGACAAACAAAAGCTGAGAAACTTCATCAATACAAGAACTGTCTTACAAAAAATGCTTACGGGAGTTCTTCAATATGAAAGAAAAAAAGGGATGTTAATGATCAATAAAATATAAATTGAAGGTGAACTTGTGATAGGAAGTAAATAGAAGAATATAAAATATGATAATATTTTAATTGTGGTATGTAAACTACTTATAATTTCAGTAGAAAAATGAAAAGATGATCTGAAAATAATAATAACTACAATAAATAGAAACCACAGAAGTTAAAAAGCAGGGTGATTAAGTAAAAGTATAGAGGTTTTGTTTTCTTTTTGCTTATTTGACAGTTTAATTGCTTATGCAATCAGTTAAGTTGTATTAGTTTAAAATAATCTTTATAAGATATTGTTTGCAAGCTTCAAGGTAAACTCGAATCAGAAACCTACATCGGATACACAAAAAATAACATGCAAGAAATTAAAACATACTACCTGAGAAAATAAAAAAGAAAAGATATTTCATGTACCTAGGTTAGAAGCCAAGAAGGAAGGAAAGAAGGAAGACCACAGAACAACCAGAAAACAAATAAGAAAATAGCAAGAGTAAGTCCTTACTTATCAATAATTACATTGAATGTAAATGGACTAAAATATCCAATCAAAAGACACAGAGTGGCAGAATGGATAAAAAAATGAGACCCAAAGATCTGCTACCTGCAAAAAACACACATCTACAAAGACACACATGGACTGAAAATAAAGCAATTAAAAATGATATTCCATGCAAATAGGAATAAAAAAGAGCATAAATATCTATATTTATATAAGACAAAATAGATTTTAAGACAAAAACTATGAAAAGAGACAGTGAAGCATACTATATAATGATCAGAAAGTCAATTCAGCAAGATGATATAATAATTACAAATATACATTTACCCCATACTGGATATATAAAGCAAATACTATAAGAGGCTGGGCACTGTGGCTCATGCCTCTAATTCCAGCACTTTGGGAGGCTGAGGCTGGTGGATCACCTGAGGACAGGAGTTTGAGACCAGCCTGGCCAGCATGGTGAAACCCCATCTCTACTAAAAATACAAAAATTAGCTGGTCATGGTGGCAGGTATTTGTAATCCCAGCTTCCTGGGAGGCTGAGGCAGGAGAATCACTTGAACCTGGGAGGTGGATATTGCAGTGACTTGAGATTGTGCAATTGCACTCCTTCCTGGGTGACAAAAGAGAAACTCTGTCTCAAAAAAAAAAAAAAAAAAAAAAAAAAAAAAAAAAAAAAAATCTGTCTAAAAAAAAAAAAAAAAAAAAAAAAAAAAGCAAATACTGTAAGAGTGAGATAGGCTTAAATTCAGTAATAGCTGCAGAGTTCAATTCTTCACTTTCAGCATTGGACAGATCATTCAGACAAAAAATCATCAAAGAAACACAGATTTAGTCTGTACTATAGACTAAGTGGACCTAATAGATATTTTTACAGAACATTTAATCCAACAACTTCAGAATACACCTTCTTCTTATTGGTATATAGATCATTCTCAAGTATAGACCATATATTAGCCTACAAAACAAGCCTTAAAAAGTTCAAAAATATTGAAATTACATCAAAGTTTTTATCTGAGTAAAATGGAATCAAACTAGAAATAAAAAACGAGAGGAATTTTGGAAACTACAGAAACACATGGCAATTAAACAACATGCTTCTGAATGACCAGTGAGTCAATGAAAAAATTCAAAAGGAAATTAAAAATTGTCTTAAAGCAAATCATAACGGAAACACAACAAACCAAAACCTATGGGATACAGTAAAACTAATATTGAAAGGAACGTTTATTTTCATGGTAGCCTACATCAAAAAGCAAAAAAACTTAAATAAATAATCTAATAATTCATGTTAAAAATAAGAAAGTCAAGAGCAAACGAAATCCAAAATTAGCAGAAGAAATAAAAAAGATCAGAACAAAAATACATGAAATTAAAATAAAAAAGATCAAAAAACAAAAAAAAAAAACCTTGTTATTTTAAAAAAAGATAAAATGGACAAACGGTTATTCTAAGAAAAAAGGTGAGAAGTTCCAAATAAATTAAATTAGTGATGAAAAGGGAGACATTACAACTGATACTACAAAAATTCAAAGGACCATTAGATGTTACTATAAACAACTGTATGTCAAAAAATGGGAAAACTTACAAGAAATGGATAAATTCCTACAACCTACTAAGATCAAACCAGGAAGAAATACAAAACCTGTACTGACCAATTATGAGTAACAATCTTGAAGCTATAATAAAAAGTCCCTTAGCAAAGACATCCCACAACACGATATATTTGTTGCTAAATTTTACAAAACATTTAAACATTTAAAGAAGAACTAATAGCAATCCCACTCAAACTATTCCCTAAAATAGAGGAGAATGAAATGGTTCCAAACTCATTGTATACAGTATTATTACCCTGAAATAAAACCCAGAAAAAAATACATCAAAAGAAAACATATTTTTGATAAACATTGATGCAAAAATCAACAAAATATTAGCAAACTGAATTCAACAACACACTTAAGAGACCATTCATCATGACTAAGTGGGATTTATCCTAGGGATGCAACAATGTTGCAACATATGCAAATCAATCAATGTTATGTATCATATCAACAGAATGAAGGACAAAAATCATTAGATCATTTCAATTGATGAGGAAGAAAAACACTGATGAAATTTAACATCCCTACTTGATAAACACTCTAAAAAACTGTGTATTTAAGGAACATATCACAACACAATGAAAGTCATGTACCACAGATTCATAGCTAATATAGTGAATGAGGAAAACCTGAAAGCCTTTCCTCTAAGATCTGGAATATGACAAGGATGCTCACTTTCATCACTGTTAATTACCATAGTACTGGAAGTCCTAGCTAGAATACTTGGACAAGAGAAATAAATAAAGCATATCCAAACTGAAAAGGGCAAAGTCAAATTATCATTGTTGGCAGATCATGTGATCTTGTGTTTGGAAAAACCTAAACACTCCACATGCACGTGCATGTACACACACACACACGCACAAAACTATAAGTACTGATAAACAGATTCAGTAAAGCTGCAGGATACAAAATTAACATAAAAAAGTCAGTAGCATTTCTATATGCCAATAGCAAACGATATGAAAAAGAAATCAAGAGAGTAATCCCGTTTAAAATAGGTACAAATAAAATAAAATTCCTAGAGTTAACGGAAAAAAATGAAGAATCTCTACAATTAGAACTATAAAACTTTGAGGAAAGATATTGAAGACACCAAAAATGAAAAGATGTTTTATGTACATAGATTGGAAGAATTGACATGGTTAAAATGTCCATAATATCTGAAACAATTAACAGATTCAATGTAATCCCTATAAAAATAAGTGACATTTTATATGCAAACAGAAATAAAAGCAACCCTAAAGTTTATATGAAACCACAAAAGACCAAAGTAGGCAAACCTATTCTAAGCAAAAATAATAAACCAGGAGGAGTCACATTAACTGACTTTAAATTATGCCACAAAGCCATAGTAACCAAAAGAACATGGTATAAAAACAGACATATAGACCAATGCATCAAAATAGCCCAAAAACAAATCTGTACATATACAGTGAACTTATTTGGAACAAAGACTGCAAAAAATGTATTGGGTAAAGAACAATTTATTCAATAGATCATGCTAGGAATACTAAATATCCATACACAGAAAAATAAAACTAGACCCCTGTTTCTTTCCATGTACAAGACTAAATTCAAAATAAATTAAATACTTAATACTAATACCTGAAACTATAAAACTACTAGGAAAAAAATTTTAAAACTCTGGGGAAACTCTCCAGGACAGGGGACTGGGTAGATTTCATGAGTAATGATTCACAAGCATAGGCAACCAAAGCAAAAACGGGCAAATGGAATCACATCAAGTTGAAAAGTTTCTGTACGTGAAGAAAACAATTGAAGGGAACACACAGAATGGGAGAAAATATTTGCAAAACATCCACCTGACAAGTGATTCATTCCCAGAGTGTATAAGGTATGCAAACAAATCTATAGGAAAAAAAATCTTAGAATCTGATTAATCAATGGGCAAAAAATCTGAATAGACATATCTCAAAAGAAGACACAAACGGCATTTGAAAAGGTGCTCATGATCACTGATAATAGAGAAATGCAAAAAATAAAAATAAAACTGCAATGAGATATCTTTTTACCCCAGTTTAAATGGCTTTTATCCAAAAGACAGGTAATAATAAATGTTGGTAAGGATATGGAGAAAAGGGAACCCTTGCACACTGTTGGTGGAAAAGTAAATTGATACCACCACTATGGAAAACAGTTTGGAATTTCCTCAAACAACTGAAAATAGAATTATCATAAGATCTAGATATTCCACTACTAGATATATACCCAAAATAAAGGAAATGAGTATGGCAAAGATATATTGGCACCTCCCATGTTTATTGCAGTACAATTCACAATTTCCAAGATCTGGAAGCAAATCAAGTTTTCATTGACAGATGAATCAATTCAGAAAATGTAGTACATATACAGAATGGAGAACTGTTTATCCTTAAAAGGAAAGAGATCCTGTTATTTGCAATAGCATGGATGGAACCAGAGATCATTATGTTAAGTAAAATAAGTCAGGCACAGAAAGACAAACTTCACATGTTTTCACTCACTTTTGGGAGCTCAATAAAGATTGAAACAATTGAACTCCTGGAGATAGAGAGTAGAACTATGGTTACCAGAGGCTGGGAATGGTAGTGGAGAAGGCAATGAGGAGATGGTTAATTAGTACAAAAGTAGAGTTAGATAGAATGAATTAGGTCCAGTATTTGATAGCACAATAGAGTGACTATAGTCATACATTTTAAAATAACTAAAGGGATATATATAATTGGGTTGTTTGTCACATAAAGAAAGGATATAATCTTGAGGTAATGGATACCACATTTAACCTGATGTGTTGCATGCCTATATCAAAATGCCTCATGTTACCCATAAATACATACACTTACTATGTACCCATAAAAACAAAAATTATAAAAATGTTTTAAAAATCATTAACATTATAATTTGGGCTTATCATACGATTTTTCTAACAAACAGAAAGCATGCCGATTAATCGACATGCCTATGGTGATCCTCTTGTGAGTTAATTTTGCCACCATTATTAGACCTATTGACATTTGACTTAAGCATTATTCTTCCTGTGAGTTTGTCAGTCAATTCACTGAAACGAGTCAACTGTAGAAAAAATTGCATTTAATCTTGCGCTGAAAATACTTAGTATCACACCATGAGCAAGCTTGAACTCATCCACTAATCAATTTTTCTGTGATCTTGCTAATTTAGCCAGAGAATTCTTTTTTTAACTAATATTTTAAGCCATAACTTTGTGAATGTAATCATCGGAGCCAAATAATTATGGGATCTTTTATAGAGCAAATACAAGTATTAGAAATCAAGTTTTATTTGGAAACAGTGTATTTAGCATTTGTTTCATAGCCAGAGTGTAGAAAGTTAATTCTCATGGATAGCACATGGTTTATAATGTTGTACTATAATTCAATTTAATGGTTTACTTGAAAAACTCTTATACATAAAAAATAAGCATAAAAATATTGATTTATTTTATGTTTAAGTCAATACATCATAGAAATTATTTTGTGGTTATACATTTTGCCTAAACAGTTATATCATACGCATCCCCTCTCATAAATAAAGAGCATATCAGGGGCTTATTTGCATTTCTGGTAGTAGTTGCTGCACAAATCAAATACAGTTTACAGATTCCACCATAATTGTGAAGCAATCAGTGATAACTTAGAAAATTGCAATTATTCTCTTTTTCGAAGAGAATCATATTTTCTGAAGACCAAATTGGGTTATAAGACATAAAATTTATTATCTTCCAGTTTTCCAACTGCATCAGCACACTCAATGGTCATGAATACCCACTGTTCTCAAGGATTTTTGTTTTTGGCCCTGAGATAGGGCCATATAATCTGAGGCATGCTCATGACCATCCATTGCTTGGAGGAATAAAATATCAGAACTTACATTTCAAGTTATCTGATCTTCATTTTATTTTCTCTTCTGTGTATAAATAAAGTGTATTTATAAATAAGAACACTGATAACTTCTAAATGAACAGGTATGCATATATGAGTGATGAATACTCAGTTTCCCCACGTTTGTGAAAACCAGTTTCTCATAGATCGCATGTAACATAATAAATTAAAACGAAAGAAAAAAATGAAATGATACGGCTTCTTATTTAATAATAGAAAAATCATTTAACTTTAGTAATAGTCAAAAAAACCGAACAATGTCATTTCTGTCAATAAATATGCATGTTGAATTGCCATGTATTAGATATAATATTTGCTAGTTGAGTGCCCTAAGTAAAAATGAGAATTTTTGTCCTACTTTTCTGTATGTCAGTTAAATTTATTTTTAAAACAATTAAAGACGTATTCCACATATTTGTAGTTAATTTCTGTGATACTATCAGTGTTTTACTGTTCGCAACATATTTTCTTTTAAACAAAATAAAGGCACATTTTAAAAAAATCTGGAGACAACAGATGATGGAGAGGATGTGGAAATATAGGAACTCTTTTACACTGTTGGTGGGAGTGTAAATTAGTTCAACCATTGTGGAAAACAGTGTGGCAATTCTGCAAGGATCTAAAAATAGAAATTCCATTTGACCCAGCAATCTCATTACTGGGTATATACCCAAAGGATTATAAATCATTCTATTATAAAGACACATGTACACATATGTTCATTGCGGCAATAACAAAGACCTGGAACTAACCCAAATGCCCATCAATGATAGATTAGACAAAGAAAATGTGGCACATATACACCATGGAATACTATGCAGCCATAAAAAGATGAATCTGTGTCCTTTGTAGGGACATGAATGAATATGGAAACCATCATTCTCAGCAAACTGACACAAGAACAGAAAACCAAACACCACATGTTCTCACCCATAGGTGGGTGATGAACAATGAGATCACATGGGAACAGGGAGGGGAACATCACACACTGGGGTATGTTGGGGGGTAAGGGGCTAGAGGAGGGATAGTGGGGGTCGGGCAGGGAGGTTGGGGAGGGAAAACACTGGGAGAAATGCCTGATGTAGGTGATGGGGGGATGAAGACAGCCAACCACCATGGCATGTGTATCTATGCAACAATCTTAAGATCAGCACATGTACCTCAGAACTTAAAGTACAATTGAAAAAAAAAGAAAAGAAAAAGTTCAATAAGTGGGAAAAATATTTGCTCTAACAAATAGGTAATGGATAATTCTCATTATTATAATAGCTTGCCCAAATAAATTCAGCAAGAGAATATTTTAAATGGAATTTCAATTGATTTTTAATATATTCCTTTCTAAAAATAAGAATGAAACTTTTAATGAAATTAAAAATGAAAATCTTAACTTTAATGGAGAGATTCAGCGGTTTGTAACAGATAGCAGTAGAAGTTTTGAATAAGATACACACATCATTGCTGCTACTTGTAATAACAGTTAAATACCAATAACCACTTATATGTTTGCTGTATTGAAAATACTGATTTCTATTGTAATAAAAAGTACAACCATATCAGTAACTTAAATTACCATCATGCATATATTTTAATTGCAAAAAGAATATATGATATTTAAGTGGAAAAAATTCATACATAAAATACAGACCTTGCTTTTTGGAGATATTTTATGTCAGAGGAATTCATACTTATTAACTTGGGGATTCTAGGTTGAAAAACTGTTTAGTCATGGTGTCCATTAAACTTTTGCTCATGTGTCCTATCCTAACAAAATTTCCTGGATCTACTGCATTTTCATCTAAGCATCAGTCACTGCCCTGGGATTCCAGAAAGTAGAGTGACTCAGCAAACTTATAAGCATTTTTTTATTTCCTGTCTTCATCTGTAGTGACTAAGTTGATGACCCAGCTCATTGAAACTGTTAAGGGATATTGTGTACTCCCTGAACAGATACTGCAGGAGCTTTGCACTCAGCACAGTGATTGAGTAAAATAAAAATCATTCACCTGCATCAAAGAATTTATCACAAAGTTTCAACCTGCATATTTAATAATTCCCAAATTCTATAACCTAGAAAATAGTTGTTTTGAGCACCTTTTTTTCCTTCCACTTAAATTGAATATGTAAATGAGCAAAATCACATCCCAATACCTCACTGCTAATTTGGACTCTTAATTTTCTTTTGGGAAATATTGGCTTAACATGTTTGTGCATGAAATGTTATTCTATGCCTAAGTGGATTGATATCTGTATTAGAAAAAATAGGGTATTAACAGGTATAATGTTTTAAGTTTGTAGAATACTTCATTAACCGTTACTATGCAATAAGACTTAAAGAAAACATGTCATCTATTATACCTTAAATGGAATCGATCCAGAATCAATCATCTAATCTGTCATCATTAGGTCAGAATCAATCATATACTGAGTCATATACTTAAGTATGTTAGGCATAAAGCATTTTAAATGTATTTATTCAAATTTGAATTGAAGGATAGTATTGTGTCTTCTTTCTGCATAGGTCTGACTTGAAGTTTTATAACTTTTCTGTTTACTATATAAGTTTCAAAGATAATCTAAAACTTTCCTGCATCTATTAGAATGCTAAATGTCTTCTCAAATTAAGTATTACAAATTTATCATACAGTAAACAAATATTAAAAGCTCACAGCCTTAGAATTTTGCTGAGGTTTAAAATGTTTGATACTTGAATTTTCAACTCTAATAATATACTAGCAACACATACTCACATACACTGAATCATGATGCACTGATAACAATAATAGAAACAATATTCTGTAAATCTGATTGAAAACATTAGCTGGTTAGATAATTTGAATGATTTTTTTTTTTTGCACTATAGACCAAGAAGCCTTCATGTGAAACAAATCAACATTATGACTTATCCGTATCACATGTGAAATGTAATCAAATATATCATGCATTACTCATGCCATGGAATAATAGAAGAAAAATGGCTTCATTGAAACTGACCTGAACAACATTTATTTTCTCAAATTTATCCTTGTTTAAGCAGCGGAAGCCCTCATAGCAGTTTTTGTATTTGATGTATAAAGCACTGCATAAGCAAGAAAGTATTTTACAAGGTCAGAAATGAAACACATCTGAACCTGCTGTTAACATTCAGCAAAATATACTACAGATATTCTGGGATTTTTTTTTTTTTTTTTTTTTTTTTGTCACTGTGGACCAAATGCCATGTAACCTACATAGAAAATGAAGGCATAAATTCCTTTCTGTAAGAATCTACTTTGCAATATAAAAAGAATGAACTGTTACCAATTCAGAGGCAGAATCTGGCTGCATTGCATTTTCTCAGATGACTGAAATCCTTAAATCGAATAGAAATCATTTATGAGAATTTTAGCATGTCAGGGAAACTGAATATACAAGTTGAAAATATGTGTAAAAAAAGGTTTAGTTGGAGTCAAAATACTTCATAAAATACTAGCCTGTCCCTTTTAATTTCAAAGTAAGAAATGTGACCCGTGATGCAAAATGGCTTTGAGCCATTACTTTTCTTCCTGATCAGGTATTTTGTTATTTTTATTGTAGGTCTAGCAAATCTCCACCGTCATTTTCTGGTACAGAAGTTGGTAAATCATGACATCAAAATAATTTGACTGCCAGGAAAGAGATATCTAACAAATAAAGAACAAGTAAACAAAGAGTGGTAGGAAGAGGAAACATTTAATTTTATCATAATAGATCCTTTCTTGTGATAGTAAATTAGTTTTATTCAGAGCCATAAGATAACTTCACACATACCCGCACACGTATATGTAACACACACACACAGGCAGATGGCATATCCCTTTACACTTGAACTTCAAATACTATGGATTATATTTCAACAGAATGAAAATTTGTGAAACTTTTATATAATTTATACACACACACACACACACACACACACACACACACATTGTACTTTAGGTTCTGAGGTCCACGTGCAGATCATACCGGACTGTTGCATAGGTACCTACATGGCAATGTGGTTTGCTGTCTCCATCCCCCTGTCACCTATATCTGGCATTTAAGATATATTTCAGAAGAATGATTCTTCACATTTCTTAATCAAAATCATTTTTCCAGAAATCAACTATTTTTGCAATTTTAATTAGACTTTTAAAGAATTGTGATGTTGTTTTTAGCAATGTGGTAAGAATCCTTTGTCCTTCTGTCATGGTACCTGAACCACATCATTTTTTCTGAATCCTGTTGACTAATCAGTGGCATTAGGTTATTGTTCCTATTAATTAATCTTTTTTCTACTCATATTTACCCATTTTTGGCTAGTCTTTATTCCATATTAAAGCCACAATCAAGGATCTAATACAATATTAAATATATAATAGCACCCTTCCTATTTAAAATATATACTCATTTAATATTTAAAACATCATTATTTCTGTTTTACAAATGATACTTATGAAATGACAGTTATTAGATATATATTAAATGTTAGCTTACTGTCCCAAAGACATACAATTAGTGGTAAGTCATAGAGCTAAAACCTAACCTAGAAAAGTTTACCTATAACAGCTCTATTCTTCACACCTACAAATATTGTCACTAAGAGTGGTATTTTCAGCAGTGACTTGTCGCCACTTTGACTATTGTAAATTTTCATGGGTATCTATTGTGTCTGATGTGCTATGTATTTGAAAGTACAGTACTCTAGGTGACAGACTAAATATTTAATACCAATTTTGGGCCTTTCTAAGCATAGGTCCACAGTCAGTATCTTTCTCAATGAATCTCAGTTTCCTCATTTATGAAAAGAGCATAAAAATATGAAAATTATTGAATCTAGTTTCTAGTTACATCAAATAAAATCTAAGAAGAAAATATATATTAAAATACATATTTTAATTGCTTATATTTAAATTTGTTCTAGCAGTAGTAATATAATCATGGAAAACACTGTAGATCAGATACACACTAAAGATTTAATACATGTCTGTCAACAGGGACACCAGAGGCAAAAACTGAAATATATTCAAAAGGACAAGGCAAAGAGAATCTTGTAGATAGAAAATATATGTAGACAGCTGTGTCTGTTTTCACATCTTAATCACCTAGTCTTGTTAATATCACTACTTTGCCCTTAAGACTGTTGTAATAACCAAATATAATTCTGGAATTTAAAAAAAATGGTAGAAGTAACATAATCACATGAAGGCACTTTAGATGTCCTACCTGAATGTTTCGCAAAGGCAGGGAGAGACAATACCTTCCTTCCCTATCAAGTGCATTCTTTTTTTTTTGAGACGGAGTTTCACTCTTGTTACCCAGGCTGGAGTGCAATGGCATGATCTCGGCTCACCGCAACCTCCGCCTCCTGGGTTCAGGCAACTCTCCTGCTTCAGCCTCCCGAGTAGCTGGGACTACAGATGCGTGCCACCATGCCCAGATAATTTTTGTATTTTTTGGTAGAGACGGGGTTTCACTATGTTAACCAAGATGGTCTCAATCTCTTGACCTCGTGATCCACCCGCCTCAGCCTCCCAAAGTGCTAGGATTACAGGTGTGAGCCATTGAGCCCGGCCTATCAAGTGCATTCTACATCAGTGGTTCCCAAAGGTTATCCTGCTACCATCAGAACAGAAACATCTGTGATCTTGTTAGGACTCTTTGGGCCCCATCTGACCTACTGAATCAGAACATCTAGATGATCTCAATTTAAGTGCTTTAGCAAGCTCTCCAGTAAATTCTTCTAAGCATTAATGCTTGATAATCACTGCTCAACACACAGAGCTAGCATCAAAACAAGCATGCTTCTTATGCAGTAGAGTAAGTATGTTGCTAATGCTCATGTACCTCTACAGCTAGAAGTGTGTGTGAAAAGATGGCAGCATGTATTCAACAAATATTTAAATGCCTGATGTAATCTTAGACCTAGACTAAGTGCTGAGATGGAAGAAGTGAACAAAGTATAATCTCCACCTTTGCATACCTCAGAGAATGAACTCTAGAAATACAGGTTCCAGCCGGGTGTGGTGGCTCACTCCTAAAATCCCAGCACTTTGGGAGGCCAAGGTGGGCGGATCACGAGGTCAAGAGATCGACGTCATCCTGGCCAACATAGTGAAACCCCATCTCTACTAAAAATACAAAAATTAGCTGAGCATCGTGGCGCACACCTGTAGTCCCAGCTACTCTGGAGGCTGAGGCAGGAGAATCGCTTGAACCGAGGAGGCGGAGGTTGCAGTGAGCCAAGATTGCACCACTGCCCTCCAGCCTGTGACAGAGCAAAACTCCATTTCCAGGATAATAATATTTGAGCCATATCTTAACAAGCATTTTTTTAGGATATCATCTAGTGAAAAATTCTTGATTCTAAAGCCAGTACAAGCAAAGGTAGTATGTTCAAAGCCATGACACCATGAGAAAGATTGGTTCATTTGGAAAACAAAATAGTGGCTCAGGATGGCCAAAAACTCAACAGCAGATGGAAGGGTCATGAGGCCGAAATTAGAAATGTGAACTTGGTTCAGAACAGTGTTGCAGGGTATGTCATTCTGTGAAGCCTGGTTCTATGTTGCTATGGGAGTCATTGAGAATTTTCAAGTAGGGTGAACAGGTGGTGCGATTCCAGTGTTGGAACAGAATTTAGGCTGACTTAAAGGGGTAAAACTGGATATAAAGTTTCTAATTTAAAAAATATTGAAATGGGCAACGAAAAATACACTCATGGTCCTAAATATGAGAGTGATTGTAAGAATGAAGAAGAAAATATGGCTTCCAGAGATATTTATTCATGTCATAATAAAATGTGTAATATAGAATAAAGTATATTCTTGAGTGAAAACACACTTAGATTGGAGCATGCATGCCAAGTCTGAAGTTTCCTGGGAAAGAGTGAATCGAAGGGTTTTAATTGAGTATGAAATTCTGGGTTAAATATATTCATTTGAGATCCATTAGCAAATAGATGATAGCTGATTCTATAAGAATAGATATTAACTCTCGGAGAAACTGACAGCCAGAAATGAAGATGAAGAGAGTCAGACTGTGGAACAACAACAGAATAGGAACAGAGATAGTTAGAGTGAATAACGAATGCTCTTGGGGATGATGGTGGGGAACCATGTGGAGGAAGATTATGTATGATTTAGGAAATATAAGAACCAAAAACGAAAATGAAATTGTCAATATGAAGACCACTGCAACATGAGGAGAAAATCAGTTCAGCAGAGCAGTGGAAGCAAAACGAATATTTCCACCAGTTGAGAAATGAAAGGAAGTCACTTGGCTATGTGGAAGCACATTCTAGAAAGAACATGGAGATGTGTTTTGTTTAGATCTCTTGTCAGGGATATTTTTTGAGACAGCATCTCACTTTGTTGCTCAGGCTGGAATGCAGTGACTCAATATCAGCTCACTGCAACCTGCATCTCCCTAGTTCAGGGGATTCTGGTGCCTCAGCCTTCCAAGTAGCTGGGATTACAGGTCATGCACCACCACACCTGGCTAGTTTTTATTTTAGTAGAGACAGGGTTTCGCCATGTTGCCCAGGCTGGTCTCCAACTGCTGGCCTTAAAGGATCCACCCACCTCGGCCTCCTGAAGTGCTGGGATTACAGGCATGAGCCACCATGCTCTGCTAATTTTTGTATTTTTAGAAGAAATGAGGTTTTATCACGTTGGCCAGACTAGTCTCAGACTCCTGGCCTCAAGGGATCCACCCACTACGGCCTCCCTAAGTGCTGGGATTACAGACATGAACCACCATACCCGGCCTTAGATCTTTAAAGGCAGGATTTTAAACATGTCTACTCATGGTCAAAATGAGTCAGCAGAAAGGAAAAAGAAATATTTAGAATCTGGAAAAATTATATAATTAAAGGCTTAAATATCAAAGTAAGAAGAGTAGCAAATTTTCTAGGTACCCATTGATCCTAAACTGCCTTAATTTTATTTATTTTACCGTCACGAAACTTCTTAAATTCAGAATGTCTCCTTTGGCCCTGCTGGCTTTTGTGGTCTTATTGCTCACTATGATTCACCTCAGAGGTTTCACCTCTTTCCTGTAATTTCCTTCCCAGCCTCTCTGTCACGCCATCACATCCAGTTTTGTGGGCTCTTTGACTCAGAAACTCTCTGAAGCGTTAAATGGCCTCCTCAGCTGGGAATTACCTAGGTCAGTACAGAACCATTTGCAAAGGTGAGAATTTGGATGCCAATGTGATGGAGAAATGGTATTCAGAACATGGATGAAGGCATTAGCTATTGGCAGTAAAAGAGAGGGGTTTTTATTTCATTTTGCATTTCTGTTAGCTGTAAGACTGGGATGTGAGAATAAATGCGGATAAATCAAAAGACAGTGAGTCTTCACTTGATGGTTCCATTTCTGAGATTGAGAAACACTATTGTTTTGCTTTTAGCAAAAAGTAATTGGATCTGAGGAGAGAGAGTTGCTGAAGTAGAGACATAAAGGAGAGAAATGCCTTTGGTCAAAGAGAAAGAGAATGACAGCTGCATGTCAGGATTGCCCGACTATAGCTGTGGTGGAATTGTCTTCACTTTCACTTGTCATTATTTTGAAGGGCTCTGTGCCGTGGTTGGAGATGCTGAGGAGGAGGCCAGTGCAGTTATATTAGTTTCTTAAGGCTGCCATAAAACAAGGAACCACAAACTGGATTGCTTGAAGACAGACAGGTATTCTCCACAGGTCTGGAGGCCAGAGTCGGATTTCAAATCGTCAGCAATTCCATGTCTTTGTGAAGGATATGGGAGGAATGTGTTCCACGCTTTTTTCCCTAGCTCCTGGTTTCGCTGGCAATTCTTGAGATGACTTGTCTTACAAAAGCATCACTCTGTTCTCTGCCTCTGTCATCACATGCATTCTTCTTCCTGTATGTCTTCGTATCATCTTTCCTGTGTGTGTGTTACTCTCTGTTCCTCTTCTCTTCTTTACTTATTTATTTATTTATTTATTTTTATGAGCCCTGCCTAAGCAGGACATCAAAAAATTCAGTTATTAACTCATAATTATTCCTCTCCACGGAAATCTTTAGTAAAAGGTGAAAGATTTATTCGTTATGAAGAGAAACTAGCATCCTCTTTTCTTCTTAAAGGACACCAGTCATATAGGATTAGGGTCTACATGTTGACTTCATCACAACATGATTTATCTGCAGGTATCTTATATCAAATAAGGTCTCATTTACAGGTACTAGGGGTTAGGACTTCAACATATCTTTCTAGGGGACACAATTCAACCTATAACAGCCGTTATCTCTTGTGTTAAAACTGTTCAGAGTGAGGCTGGGCGCAATGGCTCACAACTGTAATCCCAGCATTTTGGGAGGCCAAGGAAGGTGGAACATCTGAGGTCAGGAGTTTGAGACCACCCTGGCCAATATGTTGAAACGTTGTCTCTACTAAAAATAAAAAACCTAGCCCGGAGTGGTGGCAGGCACCTGTAATCCAAGCTACCTGGGAGGCTGACGCAGGAGAATCCTTTGAACCCGGGATGAGGAGGCGGTGAGCCGAGATCACACCACTGCACTCCAGCCTGGGTGACAGAGTAAGATTCAGTCTCATAAAACAAAACAAAACAAACAAAAAACAAAAACTGTTCAGTGCCAGTGGAATGGATAAAAGATAACAGTAGAGGAAAGTAAATGTCGAAAGGAAGAGATAAATGTTAATAAGGAAGAGATAAGTGCTGAATAAAATAGAAAAGAAGAATGTGTTGATAGATGAGAAAACCTGTCTAACATGGAAAAGTAAATGTATAACTAAACTTCAGGATGATCACACTTTATTTGGAGTATTTAGAAGTTTTCATGGGAAAAATAATTATTGTATCTTATTCAAAAAGAAAGAAGTAGAGATTAATGCATGAATTAATAATACATGTGTACATGTGTATTAGCAACCAATTTTAGAAAAGAGTTTGAGATATTTATGTACATGAATAAAAATGGTAAAATAGTTTTACTTTTTGGTATAACCAATGTTTTTGGGATAATTAACTCATCTAATCCACTTCTTTTGATGAGTTTTCTATTATACAAATACTGTATTATAAAATACGAAGCTCAATATGTAAAAACCACAGGAAACATCAAAACCTGAAATGATTGTAAACAGGATAGAGGTGTACTGTTGGTTGATTTATAGTATTTGGGGCAGGTTTAGATTCATTGATGTACAAAGGCATTTTTTATTTTTTTCTGTTTACTTCCTCTTAAGTAGCCACTAATAGGACCCCAATAACTATGTTAATGAATATGTACTGCTTGTTAAATAATAGAATGGATGATCTATATACACTTTGTCATAATAAACGGAAGTTGCATTGAGGCCTAATATTTACCATCTTTAATCTTTTACATATTTAAGTTTTTAGTACAGTTAAGGGTTAACACTTAAGAAAGCATTTCAATGCCCACTTATTGATCCTCTTCTCTACCACAGTAGCTATTTTGTTTAATAAGTAAGCAACGTTACAACCAACAGCCCATAAGTTATCAAATATTTTTTCCATTTTCCTTGCACATGATTAAGCCTCAAAGGCAAATTAATGGATCCTGTTAGCCCATGACAAGGAAGCAATAATGTGTAAAAACCAAGCACTGTGTGCCACAGATATAGGGTGCTTGTTAATGAAGTTAGTGGGTTTTGATTTGATTTCCCCTTAAAGGAGAGATGGTAAGATGGGAGGCTAAGGGATAGTTTCCTCATCTTATAGTTAGATGTAATGGTAGACAATGATTTCTTTGTGAGGACATACCTCAGTAATAAGAAAGGCACATTACACAATGTGTACCATACTATTTTGTTTTATTTAAAGTAGTGACAATATGCACACTGTTTCTCCTGACTTAATCTTTTTGCCCTGTTCTTATTTCCCAGGGCTCCTAATCTTTTCTTGCCTTAAGGTTTTCTATAGTACATATGATAAGCTGTACCACATCCTTCTGTGTAGAATGGTTTACAAAATTAAAAAACAAGCAATTTGAAGCGTTTTTGCTCGTGTTGAGGAAATGTGTTCTCTTTCCGGGTCCACAAGGGGACGTAGTTTTAAGGGCAAGAACTTCCTAGCACCATGCCCCCCTCCCATCTCTCTCCATGGGGAGATTTAATGTTTTATGTTTAAATTTCGCAGGCCAGGGAAGAAACTAAGAGTCAATCACCCCAGCAGAACTTTAAAGGAACTCCTTTCATTGGCCAGAGGAACTTGGGGAGATGAGAATTTTTCCCAGGATAAATTCCCCTGCTCCTTCACCCACACCAGATTTCCAGCTCTCTGGAATCCCCTCCCAAATAGTGGGAGCTCTCTTTCCCCTCTTGGATTTCCCCTCTGGGGTTCCCTCCCACGCAGTGTGGAAGTTGTCTTTCCTCTCCTGAATTTCACCTTTCTGGATTCTCTCACTCAGTATGAGAGGAGTTTTCCTTCTCTGGTTTTCTCCCTGTGGGAACCCTTCTCACTTAGTGTCAGAGCTGCTTTTCTTTCTCTCATTCAGTGTGAGAGCTAGCTGTTTCTTTCTCTCTCTCCTCCTCATTTTTCTCTCTCTACCTAAATAAATCACTTTTTTGCAACATTTTTGGGGTCTGGTATTTCAGTAGCGTACTGTGCCATGGTCTCCTCTCTCATTCTCGAGAGAGTGATAGACCAAGAACCTGGAGAAACATCATCTCAGGGAAGCTGAGGACTCCCCTGAACCCCAACAGTGTGTTTACTTCAGCTAGATTAATTAATTTCCTACATATATATGCACACATGCATACACACACATACATATACACACATACATATTTTTGTTAAAAAATCCTGATAGTAAATGTTGAGTGAATATAATCACTTAAAAGCTTTGACTTCAGGTTAGATAGGGTACATTATTAATGTGTGCACTATTCAGAGTGAACATTGAAATCTATGTGTATAATTTTACTTAATAAAAATTTCATCGGAAAAGAATAATTTAGAAAATAAAAATATAATAATTTAAATGTCATAATTAAAGTTTTCACACGGCTAGTTTTCTCCACTGTTTTAAGATAAAAAATGTCACAGACACACACAGAAATGTACTTTAAGCATCGTATACAATTATCTTAGAACAGCAAGAATAGCGTCAATAAAAAACAAGATGTTTTGTGATTTTTAAATTATTTTTCATTTAATCATATATCACAGTCGAATACCATAGACTTTCACATCTCTAGGAGAGAGCTCTAATACTGCCTTAGGTAATCATGGCAGGAATCAACAGGACAAATTTTGATAGGAAGAAAGGCAGCAGATCCTTATCAGACAACGACACAATGGAGAATGAAAAAAAAATGATTATCAAACACTTTCCAGATGGTTACCAATTGCATAAGAATTCTAAGAAAGCATAAGTTTTGATTGTACATATGTTTATTTTCATAGTGATTTAATTTCTTTACATATATAGTCAGGCTTGATAAGAAAGATCAATCTGCAGACAAAATTTCATAACAGATTGTAATGCCACAAAATTCACATACTTCCACTAAGTTTTCATATGTTACTAAAACATTTCAAAAAAGCAATCAATTTCTCTTACCTTAAGTGTACTGTTATAATCTAGTAAAACATGCTATTAAGTAAACTATAGTATATGATATATGTAATATATATGTTATATATCTGTAATATGTCTTATTTCATTATACTGTAGAATCTTAAATGTACTTAACATTTTATACACATTTTAAATATTTTGAACCTGATATATAACTCTAGAAAGCATGTGACTCTTTCCTCATTTGATAAAATAATATTACTATGCTATTTAGACATTCACTATTTTGCTTAAAGTGAAATAAATGAATAAATTCTTCAGTTTATTCGTGTAAGCATATAAGTCTATGTTACTCAATACAGCTTCTGTTACGTAAGTACTTAATTAACCATGTAAATTTATTTTATATCTATCCTGAGATATACATCCATTTATATCTACTGGATTATATTTTATCTATCTCCTATTTTACTAGAAATAATTTAGTATATTCTTTTCCATAAAATATTTAATACATATTTAAGTACATAATATACATTAAAATTATTTTTAAAGAAGTAAATGAAGAAAACAGGCTAAGGTAAAAATGAAATTATAGCATTTTACTAAACTCAAAATGTCAGTCTATAAAATTCATGATAATGATCCTATAGGATTCTCCTTCTATTTTTCATGTATGATTTTAAGCATTTTTATGAATTGCCACATTTAATCATAACAATCTCCCTCTGAAATAAGTACTAGCCTTCCTCACTTAAGGAAACTGACACATTGAGGCCAAGTCATTAGCTAATGTCCTGCTGCAAGCAAGTGGGAAAAGATATTTTTGAATTCAGCAAGTTGACTCCAAAGCATAAACTCACCCAATAGAGATTATTTCAAATATTTTCCTAGAGAAGGAACATGGCTTTGGCTTAAATTTTCATTGTTGCCTATGCAACGAAGGAAACAGAATCAATTTAATGAGTCACAATGTTCAAAATATAAAAAAGGCGAGTTGTACAGCAGAATCACCAAGGTCATAAAAAGCCTTATCCTTTGAGTCCTCATAAACTAGACGCTGCTAAATATAAAAATTGTTGACAGTACTTTTATGGTGAAATAACTAGTGCCAAATGTCACTTTTTCTTATAACGTCTTTCAGTATAAGCAATGACAAAGCACATTTCTAAAAACAGAAAAAATTGGTAGGGCTTTGAGTTAGGAGGATAGTGTGATCCAAATGAATAGCACTCTGATGCTCTTGCTGAGGTTGTAGTTCACATTATAGGAGGAAGTATAAAATAAGAGAGTTCCCTCTGCCTGTCTTCCGGAAGCAGTTTTCCTCTCAGCCAAATATTGGAAAATAACTGTGTGATAATAGGTTAGACATTATTCTACCTGACAATACCTGCAATACATTTGTTCTGATAAGTAACCAGAAGGCGTCTGTCTTGCCAACTTACTGCTCCCACCTATTATTCTATTTTTATTTGACCTAACCTGCTGTCAGATTTTTTTTCCTCCTTAGAAAAAAGGAAAAAAGGGAACTTGCCTGTCTAGAAAACCAACTTATCTCTGCATTGAAGTATTTCTGTGGGCAGAACAAGACCTTTCTTTAACTTTTTGCACAGGAGAAAAAAGCAAACTATCTCTGGTGTAAAATTTCCCAGTTAACTAAATATAAAAACAAAAATTATAGAAAATTGAATCTAGAAAAATTATAATTTTGTTTTTATCATGCCCTGTTCAATAAGTGACTGAATTGTATTAACTTAGGCATCTTACAATGCAACAGAGAGTGATGAAAGAAAACCGAACTTAATTTTTAGTGACTGCTACTAAAATTCAGACTGGCAAAGAAAGTTCAAAAATTTAGGTTTTACAAGAGTTGACTGATAATCCTTTCTTTGGGCCAGTTGCCTATTCAGTGAACAAGTTACCTTATTTTTGATAATTAACTCACTGAGAATAATATAAAGGCATTGCATCTCAAATTTAAAAGACAAAATCTGGAATAATATGCATGACTTTGACTCTCAAAATAGGGTTAAGATCCTGGAAATCCAAAAATGTGAATAGCCAGGTGTAATTCACTCAGTATGCATTTATGGAGATTATATTATACTATACCAGGTACTGTTCCAAAGATAAAGCAGTAATTAACACAGACCAGTGTATCTCCTAAACTCTAGTAAGAGACCCAAAAAATAAAATCTAATAACAAATTATGAGGTAAGATACATTGATACATACATGATGGGAACTGAAAATGTCTGAGAAGGTGAAATGTTAATTATGATGGGGACTGAAGGAAAAAAATGGATAAGAAGAAAGCATTTTTAGAAAGGGAGCAATGTGCACAAAGACACCTAGGCAGAGACGTCTCAGTGTTTCACAAGAAAAATGAGGAACACAGTAAGATGGGGAGATACAGGAGATAAAATCAGAAACACAGCATGAGAGTTGGAAAAAGGCAATGTAAAGAATTATGTATCATGTAACAGATTTTGAGTTTTACTCTGATATGGGAAACCTAAACTCATTTTGAAGAGGATGTAACATGTTTTGAAGTTAGTTTAAAGGAGTCACAATAGCCTCTCTGCTGATAAGATTTGTCTGGAAAGGATGTGGAGAAATAGGAACACTTTTACACTGTTGGTGGGAATGTAAATTAGTTCAGCCACTGTGAAAGACAGTGTGGTGATTCCTCAAGGATCTAGAAATAGAAATTTCATTTGACCCAGCAATCCCATTACTGGGTATATACTCAAAGGATTATAAATCATTCTATTATAAGGACATATGCACACATATGTTCCTTGCAGCAGTGTTTATAATAGCAAAGACCTGAAACCAACCCAAATGCCCATTGATGATAGACAGGACAAGGAAAAGGTGGCACAAATACACCATGGAATACTATGCAGCCATAAAAAAGATGAGTTCGTGTCCTTTGTAGATACATGGATGAATCTGGAAACAATCATTCTCAGCAAACTAACACAAGAACAGAAGGTCAAACACCACATGTTCTCACTCATAAGTGGGTGTTGAACAATGAGAACACATGGACACAGGGAGGGGAGCATCACACACTGGGGTCTGTTGGGGGTGGGGCTAGGGGAGGGACAGCAGGGGTGTGGGGAGGTTGGGGAGAGATAACATGGGGAGAAATGCCAGATATAGGTGATGAGGGGATGGAGGCAGCAAACCACACTGCCATGTATGTACCTATGCAACAATCCTGCATGATTTGCACATGTACCCCAGAACGTAAAGTACAATAAAAATAAATAAATAAATAAAGAAGATTTGTCTTCCTCTGTTGATAAGATTTGTTAGCCTCCCTGTTGATAAGATTTGAGGGGAATATGGAGGTCTATTAGGAGGTGAGTACAGATGGAAGTGAGACATAAAGGTGGCTTAGCTCTGGTTAAAAAGCTGAGTGTGAAAACACTGTCAGATTCTGCATGAAATGGATGCGGTTTGTCATCAAGATAGAAATGTCAATAATTATTTCAAGCCATTTTGACCTGAGTAACTTGAAGAGAGGAGTAGATTTTCTAAAGTTAAAAGCCCCAAATCATCAACATTAGCCAACATTAGCTACACACACAGACACACAGACACACACACACACACACACACACACACGCACACACATGGACACAATGAGTCATTCCAGAAGGCTTCTTCACAAGAAAGCACAGAACATAAGAATATTCAGAAGTGGAATGCTTGTGCTTGTGGCTCAATATTTCTTTTTATAAAACAATAACCTGAGAAGCTTTAGTTTTGCAGATACCCAAGAAGGAAGCTGGGACATATTTTAGATCAAATATATTGCCGGTTCAAGTATCTTTATGTAGGGAAAGTAAATAGAAATGGGTTGTTCTGTAAATAGGATTTAGCAAGACAGGACCATTCCACATGAACTGATAAAATCAAATAATTGGGTTTGATTCTTTTTTTAAATTGTCCAGAATTGAAGTGCATTTTTCAAAATGGTAATGAAATATATATATATATTTTATTGTACTTTAGGTTCTGGGGTACATGTGTGGATCATGCAGGACTGTTGCATAGCTACACACATGGCAAGATGGTTTGCTGCCTCCATCTCCCCATCACCTATATCTGGCATTTCTTCCCATGTTATTTCTCTCCAACTTCCCCACCCCTGCTGTTCCTCCCCTAGCCACTCCACAACAGACCTCAGTATGTGATGCTCCCCTCCCTGTGTCCATGTGTTCTTATTGTTCAACACCTACCTATGAGTGAGAACATGTAGTGTTTTATCTTCTGTTCCTGTGTTAGTATGCTGAGAATGATTGTTTCCAGATTCATCCATGTCCCAACAAAGGATAAGAACTCATTGTTTTTTATGGCTGTATGGTATTCCATGGTGTATATGTGCCACATTTCCTTGTCCAGTCTATCATCAATGGGCATTTGGGTTGGTTTCAGGTCTTTGCTGTTGTAAACAGTGCTATTTGCAGTGTGACGCATAAAATCAAGTTTGCGATACAATGCTTAGAACATCCTCTAATCTTTCCTCTTAGTGGAGCAAAATCTTACTTTACAGAGGAAGGAAGTTTGAGAGCTCCTTAGTGGTCACTAGAGTTTGATTATCCCCAATTTTGTTCAAACTGAATGTATAACAGGACAACGTATCAGGATCTGTGTCACCCATTTTCACACAGAGTAAAATTGTGTGTGCGTGTGTGCATGTGTGTGTGTGCGTGTGTGCGTGTGTGTGTATATGTGTGTATATTTTCCTGTAGAAAATACAGCATCTTAACATTAGTCATTCTCTTGTTTTTTCTGCTGTCTATCTCCATATTAACAAGACCAGGATGGGCTCTTTTTCTAGCCAGGATCTCTTGTCCCACTGGGTTTTGGGAAGACAATTTTTTAACATACTTTTTAGGGCAGGTAGCAGTTGGAATTGCTTTCAAGATACTACTGTTCATAAGAGGTGAGAGAAAGAACATTTTAATGTAGCCCCTAGGTGTTGAGGTTTCGCATATACTTAAGAATAAATCGGTCAATCATCAAGAGAATATGAAATATCTTTAGGCTGTCTTCATTTTCACAACAGGCTAAACTGCCTGGTCTAATAAATAGAACATTGACTCCATGGGCTTTTGAACTGCTTCTTGTTAAATGTATGTTAGTTCCTTACACCCAATAGTCCAAAATATATGTCATGTGCTACTATTCTATAAGACTCATTTTCACTAAAATAAATTATTTTGATCAAGTGAACTTATTTTAAAACACAGTATTTTCTCTATTTTACCTATATAGCCACAGAAAGAATTAACTGTTCCATGGATACGTAGAAAAAATAAAAGAAAAAGTCTCCTGAGCACATATCATTCACTTTAAAGAAAATTGGAGGAGATGAACTAGAAGAATTTATCTGGAGCATGAACAAAAGAGAGGTGAATGGGTTATTAGAGATAAGCTGATGTTATTCTAACATCTTGAGGAGAGACTTTCTACTCTATTGTTTCTTTTTTTTCATGAGCATCTTTTGGGATATACAAACTTGCTTCCTTACAAGGTCAGAGTAGAGTAATTGTATAGACAGTGTTCTGAAGTGGATTGAACATAACAAAGGATGTTGAAATTTTCCACTGGCATACAGGAAACTGTATTAAAACTTCAACTTACACTTATTTCAATCCATCATTTTTACATTTCTATTTTGTGGAACATGTTAAATCATTTGCTGAGTAAAAGAGACAGTGCAATCAGAAATTTTGGAGACATCTAAACAGCCTTGCTTCCTGAAATTTTGTCCAGACAAAGGCTAATTCTGGCTTTAGTTTTCTCAGGCCATGAGGATCAAAACATAAAGGAAAATATGTAGAAAAGGCTTCAATATGAATTACTCTGTTTCATTCTGTGTTATGACTTTACAGCTTTTGGTATTATGTTGATTGTCAATGAGATCACAGTCCTATTCAACATCAGTTTTTTCACATTTCCAATATACCCTATAGCAAAATAATTGTTGGTTGGTAACATTAATGTTGTTAATATTATTGCTAAGAATATTCTTTAGAAATTGTTTAGCCCAGAAAACCCCAAACTCAAAGAAGTCATTTGCAAAGAGTCTTTTTTTTTTTTTTGCTTCTGCTCCTGTAATCTACCATCCTTCCCTATACTCCTGGCTTTCGATATTTTGCTGATAGGATTTGCCTCAACCAATCACTGCGTATGTTAGTCATATACTTTAACTCACTAATAAATTACTTTGAGACTTGAATAAATTGAAATTTAAATAAGCATTTTATTACATCAAATGTAATGTTTGTATTGAGAGAATTCTAATTGGGGACATAGTTAAACCATTAGTCGCTCAAATTTTTTTGGTCTGGAAGAATTTGTAGAGTCTTGCTAAGGGGAAATCACAGAGATATGTTTTTAACAGTAAGGGTAAGAGAGAATCTCCTCTGTTTATGTGTTTATTTTTCCCTATGTGGAAAACACAAAGATCAGTAATTTATACATTGCTTTCCATATTTATTATGGAATAGTTTATGGATTTAATTTGTTTCAGAATTTATGATTTAATATATGTAATAAGTTACTGATTATGTTATATTCAAATTTGTTGAATAATTTCAAATGATTATCAATGAATTTACACCATAGTTACAGGAAAAAATAACATTTAAATCACTCACATAGAAATCCCACTCAATATATATTTGCAAACTGTGATATATTTTGAGGAAAATACAGGATATATTAAAAACATGTGACAGTCTCAGAAATGAGGGATAGCCTCCTGAAATATTATTGGCTTAAATGCAATAAATTATATAATATAATGAAATCTAGGGCAGTATGTGCATGGCAACTCTGAGAGTAAGAGACAGAGAAAGAAAGCTCATGTGGTTGGAGAGAAAATTCAGGAAGTGCAGAATGAGATGAGATCTTTTATTCAAAGAGCAATGGATATCCATTGAGGAGATTTTGGCAGGGGATGAGCAAATGGATTTTTTTAAAAAAACATTTTGGACTTTAGGATTGAGAATGGATCTTAGAGGTCGGAGTAGATGTGAGAAGACACAGTAGTAGCCTATGGAGCAGTTAGTAGCCTATGGAGTAGTTAGAGGAGAGAAAATATTAGCTTTACCTTAGATATTTTGTCAACAAGAGACATCTAACATTTAATATGTTTTTTTGCAGATTTTTCTGTCATATAAAAGAAAACTAAACTCTAAACAACTATATAAATTAAAGTTAGAACAGCACTAGAGAAGACATTAATTCACACATGTTAAAAATATGAAGCAGTGCCTTAAGAGATTAAAGTGGACTGTTTCCATTGTGTTTCATTGGCATGCATTGCCTACCATCTGGAGGGTAAAAATTACTTGGAAAATGGAAGCTGAAATGGAATTAAACAGTATTTCATTTCCCTTGATATTTATTTTTATTTTCACATTAAGCACCAATATCCCAAGACATAACCAAGATATAGATCACAGTGTGATTATTGTGTGATTATTATTAAAAACTCTTCCTAATAGTTCTCTAAAACTTACAAAATATTCCTCATTATGGCAGAGTCTCAGCTGACACAGGGTCTAATATTATTAATCTAATTTATTTTACAATGGTCACTTTTAGTCCTTCACTAACCTTAAACATTTATATTTTTACATATATAAACATTAACGCAAATTCAATTTAATTTAGAAACAAGAACATTTATTTTTATTGCTGTTAGCCAAATTGTGTTTTTAAGATTAAAAACTGCACATTAGAAAGAAAAGATTGTTTTTTTTTTCCCCCAAAGCAGCATACATAGAACTATAGTGTCTGCTTGTTTATTTCCCTCTTTGAATACCACTGCTTTTTTTTGACTGGTTTTCAAACCATATTTCATAGCAAACTCTTTAGAGTTTAAATTTGTTAAATTGCAATGGGTGGAAGGTCAACATGAAAATTCCTGTTCTATCTCTAAAACATTTTTGTTAAACTGATAAGAACAGACACTATACTTTATCTTAGCCAAAGGCCAAGAAGGGTGGCTCATGCCTATAATCCCAGCACTTTGTGAGGCTGAGACGGGCAGATTGCCTGAGTTTAGGAGTTTGCAACCAGCCTGGGCAACATGGCGAAACCCCATCTGTGCTAAAATATAAAAAATTAGCCAGACATGGCAGAGTGTGCCTGTACTCCCTGCTACTTGGGAGACTGAGGCAGGAGAATCACTTGAACCCAGGAGGCAGAGGTTGCAGTGAGCCAACACCCAGCCACGGCACTCCAGCCTGGGCAACAGAGTCAGATTCCATCTCAAAAAAAAAAAAAAAAAAAAAAAAAAAAAAAAAAAAAAAAAAAAAAAAAAAAAAAAAAAAAAAAAAAAAAAGAAAGAAAAGAAAAAAAAAAAATGTGTGTGTGTCAAAACAAAAACAGAAGTGAAGTGGTTGCACTCATTTGATAAGGTTGAGAAACAGCGAGAACAGCTAAATAATGATGAAAGAACATATTAAGTCAAACAAGCGTTAGAAATCAAGCAAGGAAGTTGTCAAAATATTATATTTTTTTCATCTTTCTTCTAAATCATTAAGTTTCAAGAATTCGACATGCAATGACCTGAAACATTTATTTTTAATGGGTGTATCTATGCCACATTGAAAACCACGGTCAGATATACCTAGATACAGATAATTACGTGGCATTTTCTCTATCATCTGGCATTTTGTTGTACATAAAACTCAATAACTCAGTGCTTACAGATACCCCTTTAATAACATGAGATTTTGATTTACATACATTGAAGCATTAAAATTGAGGTATTTATTTTATTGATACTGAATAGAGGATTGACTCTAATCATAAATGTTAGATCAAATAGTATGGAATACTGGACATTAAAAGAAAACTACACACAGATGTACACACATCTACATGCATATAAGAAGTAGCTGCTCTGGGAAAAATTTATTATGCTTAACATCCTACTGACAGATCACCTTGCTACTGTTCTATCTCATACAACTTACAGAGCAAATTGTCTTGTTTCACTCCTGAAGGAGGAAGAAACAGAAAAAAGCACATGGGATTTCACTTTGGCAAATAGATGTTATCCCTTTTTCTCTTCATTTATGCCCTTCCACCTAATGCAAGCCTAGTTCAGAATATTAATTGTCTAAATAGGTTAAAACATCTATGCCCTCATTCTTATGGCACACTGTTTTAAAAACAAGTTCAAAGAATCAGAAAATGTAATTGGTCTCTTGGTAGTAACAACAATAACAAAAGAGAATATAGATTAAAATAATGTTAAGAAAATATATAAACTCAAAACCCACATATGACATGATAATTTAATTGTAAGAATGATTCTTGGAAATACATTTTTTCCTATCGTAAAATAACGAACTACTGCTGCCTAACGTGTTCAGAAACAAATAAACAAAAAGAAATACAAGCTAGTTAATATATCACTACGTATTGGAATGTGACAGATTTTAGCAGAGCATAAATATCAGCAGCCATTTTCTAGAAGCAATTAACTTACATTGAGATTTCTTCATTTACTCTGAGGACATCATAGCTGGGTAGTAAATGATTTTAAAATATGTAGTTAGTGTTTGTTTTACTACTGCTTTTAATTTCATGTGCATCTATACACATAGCCATTGTCATATGGATTGACACAGTATTATGTCCATACTCTTGGTATCTTCACTTTCAGTTTCAGAAAAAAAATCAACATATTTATGTTATTTACTGAATTCTAGTATTTCTATCTAAATTCTATCCCTCTATTGAACACATAAAAATCTCACTTAGTTGGTTTTTTTTCCTGTGTTTACCCTGACATGACACGGTGAAAGGAATACGAGTTCTGAAGCCAGTGAAAAAACTAGTTGTGAATTGTGATGCTCTTAGTTAATATTCTGCAAACTGAGGAAGATGTCTATTTCAGTGAATTCAACAACTGAATGTTTACTGAAATACATTATAAAGAGTGGGTGTCCTACAAAGTTTACCTCATTTTTGTCATTCCTTTTCCAGTAATGATGTTTAAATGACTTACATTCCAAGAACAAACCAGGTCAGAAAACTTCAATCTTATCTTAACACAGCTTTAATTTAATAATGTAAAATAGATCTGTGTTGTTTTATATAGACTCTACTTGTCTCTGTGCCCTATTTACCATTATTACCAGTTTGTAAGCCACCGTTTATATCTTTAATTGGGGAAACATACCTAGCAACACATTCTAGAATATAAAATAGTGATTAAGAACAGAGCAGAATTCTGCAGCCAGAATGTCTGGTTCAAATTCATTCTCTGCAATTTTTTGGTCATGTGATCTCAGGGTCTTCTACTCACTCATTGTACCTCATTTGTAATAAAGAGTCTTAAGTGAGATAAGTATATATATAAGTATATATAGGTCTGACAGGTTTAAGTGTTGATTGCATGTTAGATATTATTATAAGCCAATTCCATTAACATTTTCTCCTTTGTTCAACTTGTTTTAGTATTTGACACACTTTGCCACTTACTTCTAGAAATACTTCTCCTTATGTAGCATACATTGAATGCATTATCCACATTGTTCTATCTTCTTTTCTGACTACTGGAATTGATCTTCCTCATTGCAATACCAATTACAATCTGTCATTGCTGGTCTCTCTGAATTGTCATGCCCTCAGTAGATTCTTGGTCTGCAATTTTATCTATAAATTCTATCCAGTAACCACCAAATATGTATCCCAGCTATTTTATCACCCTTCAATCCCTATATTAATAACAGCATTCAAATGATCATCCTTGAATAGATTAGAAGAGCTGTTAAATTCACCAGACATTCAACTCAATATTGTATATACTGCTGCCCCTTAAAAAACAAGCAAAGCCTTTCACCAGTCTCACATTTCTTTTTTTTTTTTTTTTAATATATATATATATACTTTTTATTGCATTTTAGGTTTGGGGGTACATGTGAAGAACATGCAAGATTGTTACATAGGTACACACATGGCAGTGTGATTTGCTGCCTTCCTCCCCATCACCTGTATCTGTTATTTCTCCCCATGCTATCTCTCCCCAACTCCCCACCCCCTGCTGTCCCTCCTCTTTTTCCCCCCAACAGACCCCAGTGTGAGATGCTCCCCTCCCTGTGTCCATGTGTTCTCATTGTTCAACACCCGTCTATGAGTGAGAATATGCGGTGTTTGGTTTTCTGTTCCTGTGTCAGTTTGCTGAGAATG
>PVKV010005328.1:0-62639 GCA_004027835.1 Alouatta palliata
TTTTTTTTTTTTTTTTTTTTTTCCTTTTTTTTTTTAAGTAGTGACAGGGTTTCACCATGTTGGCCAGGCTGGTCACAAACTCCTGCCCTCAAATGATTCCCCTGCCTTGGCCTCCCAAAGTGCTGGGATTACAGGCGTGAGCCACCTCACCCAGCCTAGATCTACAACATTTTCACCACTATAATAGTCTACGTTAAAAATTGATATTTGGAATGATGCCCATGAAATGTCATGATATAATACTATGATATATAAGCAGTAAAAGAAATTCTGATCAATAAGCCCCACTTACCAAACTAGCACAATGTGCACCTAATTTTAGACTGTCCAGAGTGACCATCCTGAGAGTGTTCCTTAGGACACTGGTGCCTTAAGAAAAAAGTGGTTTCAGAGCAAATGCATGTGGCAAAGTCTGCATATCACAGCCCCCTCTTGGAAAGTCAAAATGTATGAAAGTAACAGCAAAAACTGCAATTACTTTTGCACCAATCTAAATACATTAACACATTAAGGGTTCTGTAATGTTCTGCACTGAGAAATCTGTTTATTATATTATTTTTATTTATTTTCAGCCAGTGTAAACTTTAAGCAGAACATTACGTTCAGCAGAACACTGAACTCAAAGGCCCACCAGCTCCATCTTAAACAAATTCCTTTTATTGTTCTCTCTAGTTGACTGCTGTAATGAGAAAAATGTAAAACCCCTGAATTTCCAAATCTAACAGAATTTAAATCTCACTACCTCAGCATATCCCAAAATAATATAGTTCCAGAAGTTATACTGTCAGCATCATAGTACGTTTACCAATTTTATATTTGAGACTGCAGTGGGTACTTCGTGTTTACATCTGAGCAAGAAGAAAAAGGTATGCCTAACTAGACTGAAATCATTCCAGGAAAATAAGTGCTTAAACCAGTTCCAACCTAATTAGCTTCTCACAAAAGCTAAAATCCTGCTTTATGCAACCAAATAGTCATTATTAAATCAAAATCAAAAGTGCTGCAGTTCAGAACATAACAAAATTCAAGCTGGAGCTACTTACTCCAGAGTCGAAATTTAAATATTCTGTATTTGTGATTTAATTGCATGACTCTAATGCTACTTGAGCTGAATCAAGTACACAAGTACAGGTATATGAGACTTTTTTAAAAAAAAAAATGTGATCTGGACATTCCTAGATCAGATGTTCTAACTTAGGTACAGTCAAACGTAGAACTCAAGGAATAAGCATCATTAAGAACTCTCAATGTTAGAACATGCAATACAAATCCATGTTTTAAATGTTTCAATGGTCAACAAAGATATCATTTATTCATTTATTCATTCTTGCTTGTTTGCACATATGAATTAATTCATTTAGCAGATATTTACTGATGGCATACTCTGGGTTAAGAACTATACTAGGTGATGGGGACAGAGCCTCCCCTCATGCTATAGGTGAAACTGTGCCTCCCCACCAACCAAACTCATACGTTGAAGTCCTAGCCCCAAGTCCTCACAAAAAGACTATAGTGGTCTTGACTCACCCTATATAGTTTTATACAATTCATATATCCCTGTGATATAGTTAGTGCCATCATCGACATCACCACCACCACCATTCCCATTTTGTCGATAAGGAGGCTGCTATGGTTTGAATGTATTCCAAAAGTTCACACATTGGAATCTTATCCCACATTGCAGCTGTGTTGAAAGATGGGACTTTTGGCAACGGATTGGGTCATAAGGGCTCTGTCGGAAGGAAGGAAGGAAGGAAGGAAGGAAGGAAGGAAGGAAGGAAGGAAGGAAGGAAGGAAGGAAGGAGTTATGGAAGGAGTGGATTAGTTGTCACGAGACTGAGTCTGTTATAAAACCCATTTTGGCTGTCTCTTGTGAGTCCCCTGGCCATGTTATGTCCTGTCCTGCAAGACAGTCCTCACAAGCAAGAAGGTATTCATCAGATGCAGCCCTAGACCTTGGCCTTCCCAACCTCCACAATTGTAAGAATTTTTTTTTTTTTTTTTGAGACAGGGTCTCACTGTGCTGTCCAGACTGGATTATAATGACACAATCATGGCTCACAACCTTGACTTCCTGGGCTCAAGTGATCCTCCCACCTCAGCCTCTTAAGTAGGTGGGACCATAGGCATGAGCTACCGCACCTGGTTTATTTTTATTTTATTTTTTTAATGTTTATACAGATGGGGTCTCCCTATGTTGCCCAGACTTGTCTTCAATGCCTATGTTCAAGAAATCCTCCCGCCTCAGCCTTCCAAAGTGCTGGGATTACAGGTATGAATCACTGCACCTGGCCACATAATAAATTTCTTATCTTTATAAATTCCCCAGTCTCAGGGATTCAGTTACAGCAACAGAAAACAGACTAAGACAGAGGCTAAAACTCCAAAAGGCTGATAAACTTTCCTAAGATCATGTAACCTCTAAATGCAGAGCTAGGACTTGGCCCCCTGGTCTACATGGACCCTGGTCCACATTGCCTACAACTAAGTTCCAAGGCAACTGGAGCATAAAATATAGCACAAGAATTGGCCATGTTTTTAGGAAAGCCAAGTGAGATTCTAAAGACACTAGAAACTTGAAGAAGTGAGGGAAATGTCCACAAGCATAATTTCCTGGAGGAGCTTTAATGCCTTATTTGAAATGTCTACTGTCCTCTCACCAAAGAGGGATACAGGTTAGCCTCTTTGGAAAGACCAAAGGTGGTCTGATCCTAGAAGACCAGCAGATCTTGAATTTTGACAGGACATCCACATTCAGAACTTTTTTTCCTTTTTTGGGGGACAGGTGGGGGGAGATGGAGTCTTGCTCTGTCGCCCAGGCTGCAGTGCATTGGCATGATCTCAGCTCACTGCCAGCTCTACCTCATGGGTTCAAGCGATTCTCCTGCCTCAGCCTCCTGAGCAGCTAGGATTATAGGGGCACACCATCATGCTGGCTGATTTTTTAATTTTAGTAGAGATGGGGTTTCACCATGTTGGCCAAGCTGGTCTCAAACTCCTGACCTCAGGTGATCCACCCACCTCTGCCTCCCAAACTACTGGGATTACAGGCATGACCCACCATGCCTGGTCTGGAACACCTTCTTAAAGGAGGACCAAAAAAAAAAACAGTAAAAGATAAAAACAGG
The DNA here is from genome assembly GCA_004027835.1 of Alouatta palliata. NCBI lineage: Eukaryota > Metazoa > Chordata > Mammalia > Primates > Atelidae > Alouatta > Alouatta palliata. Next base: position 3,129 of record PVKV010005328.1, read on the forward strand.
TAAGTTTTTTTTTAATCAGCAGAAAACCAATATGATAAAGCTTGAGGCTGTAAAATGAAGCCAGATAAAAAACTAAACAAACAGAAAACAAGAGGCATTGAGAATCAGACTTCCTATTTCTGTAGTACACTCAAACTCCTTTAAAAAAATTTTCTATCTAAGCCATAGCAGCTGTGGTTATTACTTTTATGTAAACACTTAATACATGTCATACATTGCACTAAGTAGTGTGCCTTGAGCAAATCACTTAAACCATGGTTTCCATGCCATGGTTTAATCTATAGGCACAGATTCTACCTCACCTGTCTATTGTGGGGACTGACTGAAATGGTGCACGTGATGTGCTTTGGAATATGCCTGGCAGGTAGTAAGTGCGAAAAAAATATGAACTGTTCTCATCACCACCACCCGGGGTTCAACCTTCTAAGGAAGATTTAATCAACTCCATTTTTCAGATGAGTAAACCAAGTCTTAATAAGTCATCCTCAGGGGTCAGAGAACAAAAAGGACTTAATCAGGACAGTTCTGGCAGCACCAAAAGTTGATTCCAGCTGAGCCTCCAGCTCATCTCCAGCCATACCTGGAAATAGCTATAATATGCTGCAAATAGCAGGTGCCCAGATATTTCCCCATAACTCGTACTCCTGTGCCTAACCCCTGAGCTGCACTACTCAAAGCAAGGTCCTCTAATGCATAATAAAACAAATGCACTAAAAGGCAGAAATCTATTAATTACAACCAAAGATTCCCATAATAAAATACTGCAATTACTACTCACTACCTGGCTGGTTGTCTCTTTGAATGGGCTGAGATAATTGGTTTTCACTGTATTTTTTTTTTTCCTACTGAATTACTTTTTTTATGTGTATGTATTAGTCACTACCACATTCAGGTACAAAATGTGAAATTTCTTTTGTATATAAGGCCACTCGTGCTCAAGGGACTATTTAGTAAATTAGATGGGCATTTATTACCAAAAATTATGCAGGCAGGAAAGGGAAGAAGGTCCCCAAATTAATAATGTTATTAATATACAAATGCCAAGTGAAATCGATTGTTTTGTATTCCCCTGAACAATTCACTTCAATAGAGATAACTGATGAGGTGAAAAAAGAGGGTCAGAAAGAACTGAATTCAAGGAAGAAAGACAAAAATGAGAAAATGAGTACAGGAGAAGAGATGTATTTTAGGTGGGAGACTGTTGGGACAAAGTTCAGGCCCAATTTAGGCATCATCCCCATTAAATAATGTAGATGTTGCCCATCTTGTCCCAGGGAGCTAAGACTTGCAGAGCTCACTTTATGGAATCAGACAGTAAGGAGACATGTGAACCAAGGGAAAACAGACGGTGGTCCTGGATATCCTCCCCTTCAGTCCTCCTAGCTGCAGGGACCTTGGACCTTGTACTTACCCTCTCTGCTTAGACTGCCTGTCTCCTGTTCTTGAAAGGGCCAACTCCTTATTTTCCAGGTCTTAATCACATCCTTTTACTTCCCAGAACATATGATCTGAAATCATCAAGCTCATTCATTCATCGACTTACTTTTTTTATGCTCAATAGGTATTGTTGAGGGATGAATGAATCTACAGTAGATGCCTCGACCTCTTTTAAGGAGAGATAAGGCTATGGAAAGCCATTTGATATTTGAATTGGGCTGGGTATGGTGGCTCATGCCTGTAATCCCAGCACTTTGGGAGGCCAAGGGGGGCAGATCACAAGGTCAGGAGTTCAAGACCAGCCTGGTCAATATGGTGAAACCCTGTCTCTACTAAAAGTAAAAAAATTAGCCGGGCATGGTGGTGGGCACCTGTAGTCCCAGCTCCTCAGGAGGCTGAGGCAGAAGATTCACCTGAACCCAGGAGGCAGAGGCTGCAGTGAGCCAAGATCACGCCACTGCACTCCAGCCTGGGTGACAGACCAGATTCTGTCTCAAAAAAAAAAAAAAAAAAAGATATTTGAATTGTTGGAAAAGGAATAAAAAGATTTCATTTACTGTGCAGATTCCAAGGGCCCTCAGTTCCAGCTGCAGGGTGTGTTGGGAAGTTGTCCCGATCAACATCCAGGCTACCAGGAAAGGCCTCTGTGGTTGATTTGTGATGTCTGCCATGAGTGTAGCCACCAATATGAGTACTTTACTCACTCTTTACTCATCGTACGTCACCTATGATGCTTTCCTGGTTGCTACCCTCCACAAGCAGCCAGAATGACCCTCTCAAAGGTAAGGCAGATACTATTACAGCACTTCTCAAAACCGTCTAATAGCTCCTCTTTTCACTTAAGATAAAATCCAATGGCGAGCCATCATCCAACTTCCCTTCCCACCAAAGGGGTTCCAGCTTGACTGGCATCTTTGCTAGTCTTCAAATACAGTGAGCTCATTCCTATCTTAGAAGCAGCTTTCTCCATCAGAAACATTCTCCTCCTGTAAGTTTCTGCAGGTACCTATTCAACTCTCACTTTATCAAGGAGGCCTTCCCTCCTCACCCTATGTAAATAAATCCTCCGTCTCCATCACTTCCTGCCATTTCATCCAGCTTTAGTCTTCTTTATAACACCTTCCACTTGAGATACATTTTTTTTGACAATCTGTTTCTTCTATTCACCCTTTGTAGCCCCCATCTAATACTTAAACTCCATTAGGAGAAGAATTTTATCCTTTATATTCATGGAGCATCTCTAACAGAACAGTACTTGATACATAAGGAGTCCCCAGTAAATATTTGTTGAATGAATGAAGAAATGTATCCACACTTATAATTAAAATGATTAAAGTCATTTTCATCTAAAGAATAGCTTAACTGCCCATGAAAATACATGTCCATGAGCTTCATGTTTTGTTTCCCTCCTGCCAGATACCAGAAACAGAATTTCCTAATGATTTTCCTAATATTTGTGGCAAAAAAACAAATAAAAATACACATTTGGATTTTTGACAAAAATTAATAATCTCACCATAACATACATATAATAAAGAAACAAGAATAGGGGAAAAGCCAAACCCTTATAAATTTTCCCTAAAGCAGTGGTTCTTATAATGTGATCCCCAGACTCAGCATCAGAAGCCCCAAGCACTTGCTAGAAACACAAATTCGTAGGCCTTGCCTCAGACCTACTGAATCAAAAACTCTGAAGGCAGGGTCCCAGAAATCTTTGTTTATACTAACCCTCCAAAGCACACTCAAGTTTGAAAACTACTCCTTTGAAGAAAAATGTGAGATTTTAGAAACTGATTTTTAACTATATACAATTTTGATATTTTTGTTTGTACATTACAAATATGACATTCCTTATAAGATGGTTGAGATAGCCTCTAAATAATAAATAGCAAATTTCATACTACCATTTAACCAAATTATAATTTTGAATAGTAATCATACATGAATCGATCTAATGTTGTAAATATTTTCCTAAAATCAAGCTTTGTATTCCACGGCTGCCCTGAATCTACTTATAAATAAAACTGAACAACCACATCTGATTTCATCCTAATGTTGTGATTTTTTTTAAGGTAACAGTTCTGATAATTAGTAGGGATCAACAAATTACAAAATGACTGTAACACGTCACATAAAAACCCTTGAAGGATAGAAAATGTGAATCTCTAAAAGCCTCACATCCAAAAATTTCACCAAACATCTTTACCTGAAGCTGTTTCTTTAATTGCTTCTAACGAAGCTGATGCATGTGTTAATTAAATATTAAGTGCAAATGTGAGTACTTATAAGAGAAAGCACAGCTCTTCAGGTCACCAAAATACTCCTTATCCCCTTCAATCCTTTAGAACAGGAGGGCTGGGATCCCCAAATCACTTATTCAACAGCCCTTTCTTAACACATTGGGGCCACCATCAAGGGGCTCATTACCAACGTGGAGACACAAAAATTATGCCCAAAATATGGCTTAAGGGCAGTTTCTAATAACAGAATTACCAATATTAATTGCTGGCCTTGCACTAAGGGTTATTCATATATTATTTAATTTTCACAATAGCTCTATGAGGTTTTCATGTATCTCCAAGTTTACTAATGAAAAAAATTGATGTACCAATAGATTATCTAAAATTGTACAATTCATAAGAGAAAAGCTCAAACTTGATTCCAAGTAGCTTTTTTTTTTTGAGACAGAGTCTGGCTCTTGTCACCCAGGCTAGAGTGCAATGGCATGATCTTGGCTCACTGCAACCTTCACCTCCCAGGTTCAAGTGATTCTCCTGCTTCAACCTCCCGAGTAGCTGGGATTACAGGCATGCACCACCACCTGGCTAATTTTTGTATTTTTAATAGAGATGAGGTTTTGCATGTTGGCCAGGCTGGTCTCAAACCCCTGACCTCAAGAGATCTGCCTGCCTCAACCTCCCAAAGTGCGGGGATTACAGGTGTGAGCCACCTCATCCAGCCCCAAGTAGCTTTTAATGCAAGGTTCACTTTTTTTTCCTATCACACATATGGCTCCCTGGAGCTTCCAAAAGACCCCAAACAAAGGTACTTTTATTATAGGACTGAGAAAGATGTGACTAGGAAGGGCTTGAATAAGAACTTCATTTGCCAAGAAATGGTCTCTGGTGGACTCCGATTTTTCCCTTTTTTCTTCCTTGATGCTCAGATTCACAGCTGTACATTTCTAACAAAAAGATATATGAATCAGAGACAGCCAATATGAGCAAAAGAATAAAATAGAGGGGAAAATAGTAAGAAATGGCTGTACTGGTAGCCGTGATAAAATTTTAATTTGAACATTTTCTGAGAACAGATTTCAGCTTATCAAGTGCTATGCAAATTATATGCAAATCCCACACAATGCCTGCATATATTTCCCATCGCTTGTTTTTTTTCTCTCCCTAGGATGTGGTCCTTAAGAAATCTACCCCGTTGGCTCAGCACTCTGGATGGAACATTTGCTCTACTGGAGATGACAAATCTGAAGAAGATTTCCGACCAGTATTTGGTACACCTATGTTCAGGAGCAAGCTCACTGGTCCCCTATAATAGCAGCATTAAATCCAAACGTCGAGACGAATTTATATACATATATTTTTTAAGTGTCAGTTTATAAGACCTCAGCCTAGTTATAGGTGATCTTTAGCCACCCTGCTTCTTTTAAAATCAGTGCACAAACACAACAAACCACCTCTTGGATGTAGTCATTAGGCAAAAAGAGTTTCCACAGTGGAACACAATACTGCCATAATCTTTAGGGTCAATGTTGTAATTTATCACAAAACCACGTGCAGGCTACCCCAGGAGACATCTCTCTCATGGCAGAAGTGACACACATGGCAGTAAGGTGTAAATTTTACAACATACATGCAGAATCCAAGCCAGAAGCTATTAACTAGTCTTGCTAGCCTCCTCTCACTTCCTAGAATTAATTACCATGTCTCTCCTGCCTTGGCCTTTTTGCTTGTTCTTTAAATGCTCTTGACTCTTCTTCAAGCCTTTGCATCCTTCAGGGCTCAGCCTTAAAGTCCCCTTCTCTGAGAGGCCTTCCCTTGCTAAAGAAGATAACCCGATTATTTTCTGCCAGACCACCTGTATATGTACTACAACCACTGGTACTTACTTTATTTACTTACTTATCTCCTTCAGGATCTGAACTCCTTGAAAGCAGGGACCTTGTCCATCTTGGCAACCAGGATATCTCTAAAGCCTTAATGCACACTTATCAAATAAATAAGCAGCTCCTCCTTTTTATTTCCACTCCCAAAAGCTCAGGCTCAGCATATGGCAGTGAGAGACTGTCTTCCTTAGATCTCTGAGATGCAGGACTACCTCCTGCTGAGAATGATAGAAGGTACCTGCCTTCATAGAATACTTGCAAGCAGAATCTGGCACAGAGACACTCAGAGGACGGGCTGGGAGAGGCAGCCCACCCTCCACGTTCAGGAGCGCCATGCTGCACTTGACAATCTGCCTCATTTGGCCTTCAAGGCACGATGCGCATCTCCCTACTGTTTTGGCAGGGGGTGGCTGGCTTTCGGTTTTTGCTGCTATTCGTGCTTCCTGACTACTGAACCAGAAGACGAGCAAATCTGACAACTGCTCCAATGTCGAGTGAGTTTAACTAGAGTAATGAACACCACGAGGGCATCTGCTGGACACAGGAGTAGGGTGTAAGTGAGGACCCATGACTGGCCAGTCAATTATCCATTCAAATGCTAGCAAGACTGCCCTGGACAACTTTTCTCCCTGATTAGAATAAAGACCCAATAAAAAACTTGTCTAAGACTATTTAAATATACCTCGAGTGCCCTTTCTCATTTCATTAGATGCACTGCCCTTAGGCGATTCTATCCAAGCCCAAGGCTTCAATTACTCTTCCTCTGCTGATGCATCTTCCAGCCAGGACCTTTCCTCCTGAGCTCCTCCCAGATATCCAATTGCCTCTTGGACACTGCTACTTGGATATCTTGCAGGCATCTCAGACTCAAAATGAGCAAAACTTACCTAAGGTCACACTGATAGAAAGTGGCAGGCTAATTTATAGTTTAGATGACACCAAATATACACAGGCTTCCCAGTGTGCCCAGACGCCTCTGCCTCATTGACAGGGATGCCTGTGGGAGAGTGGGAGGGAGAGAGCCATTGTACTGACTTGCTTGGGTAAATGAACCTCAGGAAAATGAGTTCTAGATTAGTGTAATAGCAATGAGGATGTCAATAAAATGCTACCTAACCTCCCACTAACCCTGGGAGTTGTTAACTTCAGTGTTAACTAGGGATTTCTTTGACACGGATGGGCTTAAAGTTGTTTCAGGAAATTCACTTGCTTAGGACTCAGTAAGTTTTTGGGAAGCTGGTACAACCTGAACAACCTTTTTTATTGCTTACTTTGCTTCTTAAGGTTCTCAGTTAATGAAGTAACTCCTAGCACAGGGAGTGAAAAGAAGGGAAAGAAGGCAGGGCATCACCAATCCACTATTCACTTTTACTAATCCTCATAGGACAATGCCATCCCACAACATCTTCCAAGTCCAGCTGGCTATCTGTTCTGCCTCATTTATTCTACATTTTAGTTCACCAACACAAACAGGCTTAGTTTTCCCCAGCCCTTAACAGAACACTGTCCTCCTTAGGAGACACCTCATTTGCAGTTTGTTTCCAAGCTTCAACTCATTCCAATGTTCTTAGACACAGTTGTTACCAGGTGCCAACTCGGCTGCCATGCCAGGAGGGAGCATCTGCCCTTTCCAGTGGGAAGCTCAAATCAGCCTGGCTGTCCTAGATTGCCTCCTTTCCCCATGCTTCCTCAGGGGTTTCTAGACATTAGCACTTGCCAGGTTTTTCCTGCCCTCGATCTTCTCTTTCCCTATTATCTCTGTCCAGAGAGATTATTTTGAATTAGAAGTTTTCTTCCTCATCTGACTTGGCACCAAGAACTTGCACATTTGAAAAAAGAGTCAATTGGGCTTATGTGGGTTTTTTTTTTTTTTTTTTTTTTTTTTTTTTTTTTTAGGAATGCTATGGTAGTCACTTCAATTTTCTTTTCAACAATCATTTTAATCAGTTCCTGAAAATTTCTGTGCATTCAAGCGCATAACGACATAAAAATTCATTTACCATTTACCAAAAAAAAAAAAAAAAAAAGGCACAAGCAGCTAACACTTTAGAAATGCGCCTCAATGGCGAGCTAAATCTTTCTCCTCCTTTTCAGTCATCCTCTAGACCCTATCTCATCCCATTCTGCAGTAGATGTGCACTTCTCATATTTACCTACCCTTCCCAATAATCCCTATTTTCCTTCCAGACTCAAGACACGGCTTTCTACTACTGCACAAACTCCTCAGTGGTTTCCCCAAATCCCCAACCAATTAAAAATGGCTCTGCCTGGCTGAATTTCTAGAGACCTTTGCTGAGGTTAGGGATCAGTTACAATTCATCTTATATTACTTTCATATAAATACTAGATAGGACAGAGATGCAGAGAATTTCACAAGATTTTACAAAAACTCTCATTGTCATGGTTTTAAGTCAAGCCATGTTTTTATCAAGGTCTATTTGAAGTAAGAAAAAAAAAACGATTTCTAAGCTTACATTTGGATAATAAAGTGCTATTTTAAGTAATTTAATGTTTTTAGAGTGTGTTAGCTTAACTGAGTAGTTTCTCTGCCCTAGAAAATTTCACAAAGCAGTTAGCATTCAGTGGCACACCAAGGCCAGCTATGATGTGCTTTTGGAATTTGCTAAGATCCTAATTAAATACAGAGTACCTTAGTAAGCCCTCAAGAGGAGAAATACCAACAATATATTATCCCTTAAAAAGCAACTGTGAGCATTCACTGAATTGTATACTTTAAAATGGTTATGTTTGTGTTATGTGAATTTTACCCCAATTTGTACAAAAAGAAATTGTACAAGGTGCAAGTCAGTCTAAACAACCTCTGATGGTAATACTTCTTTACTCACATGGTGATCAGCCACGACTCTCATATTCAATTGCAGAATCCCTAATTTATGGCTTTGAATAATTCTCAAAGGCAAAGTCAAAATAGATCTTGGACATCTTCACATACCCCCTAGATGATTAGACATTAACGTGTCCCATTCCAAAGACTGAGTTTGGAAAAGGAATTTCAAAAACAAATGATTATAAAATTTTGAGCTCACTAATACGAAACAAACTTCTAAGTCTCTTGTTCAGACACAGTTAATGTATAGTTTGGGGTTAATCCTTCCTCTCAACAGAGAATCAAACGGAGTGTTAACATTGATGTTCTTATTGATTGGCAAAAGAAATTCTTATGTGAAGATGTATCTCCTTATCTGCAGTGTATTTCTGTAGATGAAATGCAGTATGACATAAACCCAGTTCTGAGTCAAAGAGTAACAAATCCTTCTCTAAAGTACAAACTGGCTATATTTGTGAGAACATGACTTTCAGCACTTTATATTAAACAGCTCAGCAAACTAAGTTATCCAATTAATTTTTTTCTAATCAGTGTAATGAAAACATTAGCACTTTTGCTACATTTCGTCAGGAAAACCACTAGTAGATGGTACACAGACCAGTTTAAATTTCACTTTGCTTTGCAAATGGGATTTAAAGCAAAATAATCTTTATCAAATTGATGCTTCTATCTAACAGGACCAAAATTTATGTTTTATAAATGCTCTGAAATAGCAAATCATAGCAACTGTTGACATGAATGAGCTAAATCTGAGCGGAACTCTTAAAAGCCTCCTGGAATATTTAGCAACTACTCCAGAAAGACTAAGGCGCCATACCATAGCCTCTGCCTTCCCTGAAATTACCCAGTCTCCATTCACTGACTTAACAAATGTGCACCAAGTGCCTCTGGGTGCCAAGCACAGTGCTCTGAATGGAAAACCATCAAAAATGAGCCAAAGTACGGTCTCTCAATGAGCTGGCAAACAGCATCACAACAGACTGTGCCAAATAAGGACAGAGGAAGGCTTGAGGTGTTACAAGTCCAGAATATCCTGGAGAGGAGTGAAACATGAGGAGAATCTAGGCAGGGGAGGAAAAGGGAACAAGATGTTAAGGGGAAATAGAAATGCAAAGGTCCTGAGACAAAGCAAGTCTGACAGCATCACTGCCTTCCTGTTGACTACAACATAATGGATGGGTGGCTGGGTGGAGGAACAGTATGGGATGGAAATGAAAAGGCAAACAGGAACCAGGGACCACAGGACTCTCTTAGCCATGGTAATAAGTTTCAGCATATTATGTTAATTGCAACAGGAAGACACTGAAAGCCTTTATTCAGGATGCTCAATTTGCTTTAAATCCTACTCCTATAATTCCATCTCGCAAGACGTAAACAAAAAATGTCCATACCAAAACCACCTGTGGGTTTCATTTATCATTTCAAGTGAACCATCGTCTCGGCATCCGCAGTAGAATAAACTAAAGACTTGGCAAAAGATTTCAAGGAATGACAGCTCGTTGATCAAACACAAATGTGTTTGCTGTAGTTACTGTAGATGTTGTATAAACTTCTGTTCCCAAAGTCTGACCGAACCGTAGATGTAGGCAACTTCTCTTCAGTGTTGATTGGCAGGGCTCCTCGGGTGTAACCTAAAAAGTGAACCTGCCATTTCATACTTCCAAATTAAATATTTAATGATGCATATGTTTCAAGGTTGATGCTGTACCACATAGAAGCACTTTGTCAAGAATCAAACTATGCAATTAAGGTGGCAAAAGTACGTGGTGGCTCACGCCTGTAATCCAAACACTTTAGGAGGCTGAGGCAGGCGACTGTTTCAGCGCAATGGTCTGAGACCATTCTGGGCAACACAATAGGACACTGTCTCTTAAAAAAAAAAAAAAATTTAAATAGCCAGGCATGGCTGTGCATGCCTGCAGGCCCAACTACCTGGGAGGCTGAGGTGGGAGGATTGCTTAAGCCCGGGAGGTTTAGGCTATAATGAACCATGATGGAGTCACTGCACATCAAACTGGGTGACAGAGTGAGACCTTATCTAAAAAAAAAAAAAAAAAAAAAAAACAGCAAAAGAATCCCTAGATAAAAGATATATTAAGCTACAAGGAAAATAAGGTATTTCACCAACCGTGGATTTCACACTCCCTCTCAAGTTTCTTTCTCAGTAAAACCTTTAAATTATATTGACAGCTGAACCACAGGAAAGCAAGCCAATAAAATTCGGAGGTCATTAAAAATCCAAAGTCATGGTCATGCCAATCCAACCTGGGACTGTAACTGTGGGAAGAATATAAATCTGGTAGAGAGAGTGAGGCATTACTGGATAAAGTATCAATATCTGCACATTAAAAAACACCTCATCATCAAAGAGCATGGAATTGGACACAGTTCTACATATGTCCTATTTACCCATATAAATCACCACTCTAAGTATAACCCACTTCCTGGAGTTGAAGAATAATCTTTAGAATCAACCTGACAAAACCAGGTTCAAGACAGCACAATGATTTACAGGCAGGACCCAACCTAGCTTTTCTCTCCTTTCAAAAAAACCAATGGCATTTAAATATGGAAATGAATTGTTAAAAGAATAAAGAGATGGTAGTAAAGGCCAAGAGAAGAGGAAGGTCAGCTTTCACTGGGATAAGTATCCTTTGTCCTCTTATTGTTACCAGTGAGAAGCTCTTCTGTGCCTGAAGAAAGAGATAGAATAGGCTCAGAGGAGCAACCAGTGCTTACTTCACTGATGGAGGTGAGAGACCCCTCAGAAATGAAGAAGCAGAGATGGGCTGGGAGATGCCACTGCCTCACTTAACTCAGAATATCTTTTTCTTATGAATCTTGGGAGAAAGTGCTCAATTATTTCTTTTGGGGGCAGTCAGGTGGGCAAGTGGGTTATTGGTGGTGGGAAGGAGAGAAAAAAGAAGGATGAAAAATGAGAAAGAGGAAGGGAGGGAAGAAGAGAAGGATGGGAGGAGAGAAAAACACAAAGGAAGTAACAAGAGAGATAGAAAACAGGGGGAAGGACAGAGAAAGAACAGACAAGAGCTAGCATATTTCCTCTGGTGGCTTCCAGAGAGACCTTGCCATTCTTCTCAATCAACCCTTCCCTCCTTCCTTCTTCTTCTTCACCAAATTCCAGGACATCTGGGTAGGTGATGGACATGAGGAGAAAGGAGAAATGGTAAATCCACCCAAGCAGGAATGAGTAATTTCTAACTCTATCACCCGTCTCCCAATGCCTCACAAATTCTGTGGCCTTAGAAGGGCAAACCTGAGGTTTTGTAAAGGTTAACAGAGGTTTTATAAGGGTTCTAATTTACGTGGACCTCAGAAGAGGGCCAAGCCTGCACAGCCGGGCTTTGGCATAATAGAAATTATGCTTAAAGCTAGTCAGTGATTTTCAAGTAAATATGAATATGTATATACACTACATCGCTGTTCTCTTTTGGTGACAGAAATGTGCTCAGCATTCACATCACTCTCTCTTGGTTTTTCCCAAGTAATGAAAAGGGGCAAGGAGAAAATGTGCAGCTCAACACATTTCTTAAACCAATCTCCAAAGCAAGGGCAGTCAAGTGGCATGCCAGAAATGAAAACCCGCTATCTCTTTTTTTTTTCCAGCCCAATGCTTAGCATACTGGATTACAGAGCCTTCAAAAGTTTTAAGAAAACGTATCTTTGAAGCTGTCTTTTGTCAAGTCTCTGTCATTAAAAGTGAGCTGACTCACCCGCCTCTATTAATACTTCAGAGGTCTCTCTTCATCTTTAAGAGATACTGAAAGGGCAAGATTGGAGGACAAAATATTTAAACCTCATTTAGGAACATCATGGGTGAGTTTTGGGAAAGCAAAGACACAAAATTAGAGACAACAGGAAACGTCAGTGGTCTTAACAGCATTTCTTTGCCAACATGAGCTTCTAGCAAGACCAGATGCACTTCGGATCAGTCTTTCCATACCTTATCCATTAGAGATGTCTTTAAGCACACTGACACCCAATTTCATCACCTTCATCAGAATATGAGAAGAGTGCTCATTTCACGTTGCATTTGACAGATTAAAACTTGAAGATATGCTTTTGTCAAGCAATTTGAAAAGAATTTGAGTAGCTCTAATTGACTTACAGAACTAGCCTCTACATTAATCAAAACATAAACCATAACTCATGTAAATCAAATCAAGATTGATAACTCTGTTGCCTAGAAGTATCTGGCATGAATTAAGTTATGAGAAACGCTGCATCCAAAACCAGTGACCTTACAACCAAAGCTCCTCCAAAAAGCTGACTTGGTGAGCAAATAGTGAAATGCGGCACAAAAAGCCTAAGTTTTTGACGTCTGAAAGTTGTCTTGTGTAGACTACCTTGTTATTACAGAAAATATGCTAAGAGGTTACTCCCCAAGATTTCACAAGCCTTTTTAGGAATGGTTTTTAAAAGCAAAATACTATAACAAGGCAAAATAGAAGGGAGACAAGGTATCAGTGAAAAGACAAGCTTAAACTAGGTAAGTTTAGAAGATTCTTTATTTGGTGAATGACTTACTAACCTTACATTTCTAAAGCACTTAGAGGTTTCTAGATTTGAATTAACATTATTATCTCTATTGAAACTCATATACTCTACAAGGTAGACAATAGAGATAAATACAATGATTCTCATTTCACACATGAAGAAACTGATTTTCAGAGACTAATTTTCCCAAGGTCACACAACAAATCAAGGTAGAAGCAAAACTTGAACCAATGTCTTCCAGTGTCCAATTAGTACTTTTCAATCATGCCCTTTTTTTACTAAGGGGTCCATTTTGAATATATTATTTTCCAATGCCCATTGATAGATTTTCTCCCACTTTCCTACCAATTCTCCTATTGTTCGTTTTTCTCTCTGCTTACTCTCCTTGCTGTCCCCTAAATCTAGACCTTCAACTGTTTACCTTTTCTTTTTATACTCATCCCACTAGATGGTCTCATCCATTTTCGTAGTGTCTGTGAAACTGATTCCCAAACCTACTGGTTCCAGTTTACACCTTAAACTCCAATGCTACATGTTCATTCAACAACTAGTCACCTAATGCCAAGTGTGTTCTAGGTACAGTGCTAGCTCTTTATAGATGATGCTACGAACAAGAGAATAAAAGTTTCTGCCTTCATGAAGCCTGTAGTCTGGAAAGGTTGAAATAATTAATAGTTAGAAACAATTACTATAAACTCTATTATGTCAAGGTCAAACAGATAAGGACATCCAGAGGAAATGAAGTTGAAGTTTGGAAGCTAGACTTCTTCGAATAGAGTTTACTTTGGAACTATGTAAATGTTTTATTCTTATGTAAAAAAGTTTTAGATAATTAAACAATATCTAAAAACAGAGTAGCCCAAATAATTTAAAAGTCCAAAATTTGAGTTTGTATCCATAATAAGATATAACTACAGACAAAAAAAAAAAAAAAAACCTGCAAAAAAAATCTTCAGGCAATTCTCTCCTATGAGCTTAGTGTTGTCCCCCCAAAATTCATATGCTGAAATCCTAACCCCCAGTACCTCAGAATGTGGATGTATTTATGTAGGGCCTTCAAAGAGGTTATTAAGGCAAAATGAGGTCATATGGGTGTGCCCTAACCCAATATGATTTGTGTCCTGAGAAAAAGAGGAGGTTAGGACAAGAATGAGCATGTGCACAGCAAAAAGACCATGTGAAGACACTGAGGGACAACAGCAGGAGTCTGTCAGCCAAGGAGCGAGGTCTCAGAAGAAACCAAACCTACTAACACCTTGATCTGGGACTTCCAGCCCCCAGAATTGAGAGAAAACAAAATCCATCATTTAAGCAACCTTGTTATGGCAGCCCCAGCAAATGAATACAATCCCCATATTGTAGACTCTATGATCATGTCTCCTTCAGGACCCTTACCACATTGCAATTTATCTTTGATTTGTGTGATTTTGGATTGATATCTATCTCCCAGCCTAAAAACTCCATGAGGACAGAAAGAGAGGGTATTTCTCCAAAGTGCCTAGCAAATGGTTAGTTCTTGTGATGGTTTAAAAACACAGCCTAAAAATTCTGTGACACGCCTCCCATTGAAAGGTAGGGGCCATGTGCCCTCTTCTCTAATTTGGGCTCTTAGACTTGACCCACAGAATATGACAGAAGGATTTTTGCCAGTTTCCAGGTCAAAGGGTTAAAAGACTTCAGTTCCTCTCTCTTAGATACTCAGTCTTGGCACCCACCCACCATGCTCTGAGGAAGCGGGGCCACACAGGGAGGCCATGTGTAGGTTCTGGCTGACGGTCCTCACAGCCAGTCCCAAACAATGTCAGCAACAACTGCCAGACATGTGAGTCAGGAGTCCTTCAAGAGGAATCCAGCTGCAGCTACCATCTGGCTGCAGCCACATGAGAGACCTCAAGCAAGAAAAAATGAAGCCACGAGTGATAATAATAACACTGTGTTTTGCTTTTGTTGTTGTTGTTGTTGTTTCTGAGACAGAGTCTCACTCTGTCACCCAGGTTGGAGTGCAGAGGCATGATCTCGGCGCACTACAACCTCCGCCCCCAGGTTGAAACGAGTCTCATGCCTCAGCCTCCTGAGTAGCTGGGACCACAGACACACACTACCATGCCTAGCTAATTTTTGCAGTTTTAGTAGAGATGAGGTTTTTGCCATGTTGGCCAGGCTGGTCTTGAACTCCTGGCCTCAAGTAACCCACCTGCCACGGTCTCCCAAAGAAATTGTTTTAAACCACTATGTTTTGGGGTGATTTGTTATGCAGCAACAGACTATCTAAACAGCACTCTATAAATATTTGCTCAATAAAACACATTCTAGGATATTTCTACAAATGTTGCCCCTAAATGTATTGGAATGTCTCTGCAAATCTTAGCAGGTGATCATCACTCTACCTTTATTCTCTCACGGGTAGGCTCTCCAATTAAATATTCATTCAGGAAAGTCATAGCTAGGAAAGGAATTTTACTGTTCAGTTTTGACACAAATACAAGCTAATCTTTCAAAGTGCAATAAAGACAGAAAGTCCTAAAGAGAGAACAGCTTTCCAAGGCCCATTCCCTCTACTCATGAGCCATTTCTGTCCTTTGTCATTTGCAGCAGACCCTACTGTTTGTGGGCATAAAAGATTCTGGTTGCTTGAGTGACGCAACATCACCCTGTCTTCTGCTTCCTCTCCCTGTAATACCAGCCTTAGCAAAGCTGCAGCCATCACCATGGAAACTAGCCCGGGAAGAAACTCAACATTCTTGGTCAAATCCTCTGTGCTGTCACCCACAGGGAGCTCTGGAAAGAGAGCCTTGTATTCAAGTAAAAATGGTTCTTTCAGATTCTGGGAGGTAACCATTGTTTTCCCCCTATCAAGCTGCAAGAGATATTTAAAAAAAAGAAAAAAGAAAAGAAAAGAAATTCTTTCATTACGAAGTGCCTTCCAATATAACAATCTACCCTGTGGGAACTACTAAAACAAGTCAGATAGAAGCCTAAGCCCCAACAATTTTTGAGCACTAGGCTGATTCTACCAATAACTGAGAAGGGCAGAGAATACATAATAGTTCAGCACAAAGCTTAAGAGCCAGGGAGACCTCAGTTCAAGTCCTGGCTCCATTACTCAGAACCTGGATAAGTTCATTCATTCATTCACGTATTCATTCAATAAGTATTTTGTGTGCACTTACTAGGTCACAGGTACTTTTGTTAAAACACTGAGAAAACACTGGGGTACAAAACAGACATGCTTCCTAAACATTTACTGCATGCCTGCCTTATACCACCAGGCACTAATTTAGCTGCTGGGAAAACAACGGTGAACGAAATAAAGTCCTTGAATTTGAAGAGCTTTCACTTCACTGGTGGAAAAAGAGGAATAAAAATTAAAATAAAGTAACAGTATTATAAGAACCATGAAGGGGACACACAAAAAGCTCAAACAAAAAATAATAAAAAGTGCCTGACTTTAGAACTGTGGTCAGAGCAGGCAATGTTGTTTGAACTTTGAAGCCCTGGCAGCTCTATCTGTAAAACAAGCATGACACCGCATTGGGTTGAGGTAAGGTTTAAAATTAACCCAGGTAAAGCGTGTGCACGGTGCTTGCACACAGAGATGTTCAGTAACTGGCAGTTATTGTTATTATCAATATGACACATGAAAGTACCTTGAGTGACTCTCCTAAGGAAAGGCATTCCTCCATGGGCTCTGACCCCTGAATGTTCCTGCAAAGAACACCAAGCCCTGAATGCCCTCTGTCTGGACCACTGCTTGGGCTTATGTTCGCAGTGAACAGTCTTGAGAGATGAGGTAATGTCTCCATCCAGGAAAGAGCAGGCTTGCAATACAAGAGGCAGATTCCCCCAGCTCAAGGCTTCTCAGCTGCAAAGCAAACTCAATGTGTACAATCTCCACCTGAGCCCCTTTGAATCACCCTCCTCAGGATTTGGGGAGCATGGGAGGCTACACAAACATGATGCTCATGCCACTTGCTGTGCTGTGAGCGATAACAGCCTTTATCTCCGACCCAAAAGTCTTATGTTGGTTGCCAACATGCATGAAACTGTATAATAGGCTAAATTATTAGCTTGTAAATAGGATAAAAAACCAAAGCCTGATAGTATCTCTTAAGAATCATCAGCGATCCTTAACTTAGCTTTGTACAGATAAATCAAGTCCTCAGTCATTTCTTCCCTGACATCACAGTCTCTTTTAAGGACAACTCTTAGGTGCCATTATCGTGAAATGAACACACACACACACAATACACACACACCTCACAACACCAATTAAATCATTTCAAATTTCTGTTCACCATTGCCACCAAGCCTGGCAGTTTCTTCTGTTCCTCACTACAGAAAAAATATTATAGATATTAATGATGACGTTGCATTCACTCAGAAACTCAGAAGGAACAGGGACCATAGACACGGGTTTAGAATCTGCACAAAGGATGGTGACAAACATATAAGATGGGTGGGATGGGGAGAGGGGGAGAGATAAAACTGGTTGGGGAGCGGGGTATGGCCAAGGAATCATACAAACAAAACAGGTGGAATATCTGTAAATGTGGTGTAGTACATAGATTTGCTCTGAAAATGAAGACTTACCTAAAAGGAAAAACGACCTCAGACATTTTAATCACCAGTGCTTCACAAAAAGGCATTTCGTCAAGGGTATATCACTTTTATCAGATGGTAAATTGGTGTAACAATTTTCTGCATTCCAGATTAAAGTAAAAAATACACAGACAACAATTACAGTTTTCACAGGTCATAAAGATTTTCTTGATCCCCTTATATCACGTTCATCCTTCTCTCCAGGCCAGGATTTTAGTTTTTTGTTTTGTTTTGCTTTTAAGAATACAGGTATAAGTTCAACAGGCTAATTCTTCCTATATATGCCAAAAGCTCAGAATTCGAAATGCATTTTTAATTAAGCATACTGCTGGGAGTTTTGAAATTCCAGTTGAAAACAGCATTTGTCTATTTCATCTTGTCTGCAAAAATCAACACTGCTTTCCTCTCTGATTATCACTTACTTCTAGGGGTCACGTGCACATTCCAGGGAAGGAAATGGCAGGTACAAAAAGACACGTACACACAAGCACCACTGCTTCAGACACACATTTTGTTTGTTTAAAAAAGAAATCACTTGGGGAGAGGAAGCAGATTTATCACTTCTCTCAGGCACTTGCCATGCTGTGGAATTATTTCATGTCAAAGATAATTGCATCAATGAAATATTTATGTGCACTCATTATATGAAAACACTTCATTTTATAACCAAAAATTTGTGCTGCTTAAGTAAAAAATCAGGGAGAGTTTAAGTTGTAGAATTCCTTCTGTTTTCGATTGGTAAATTTGTAAATCAGTAAATCAAAGCCAAGGCAGCTGCGTATCTCAGTTGAGATGTCCCTTGGAGCAACAGAGGTGTTGGAAGTGGTTTGTTAAAGTAGAGCTTTCAAAAAGTTTGTGTTACAATCGAAGGTACGTGAGAAAACAGGTCTCTGTTTTCTAAGGCCTCTGAAAACAAAAAATTAGATTCCAAAAAAGCATTTGCAAAACAAAACCATTCAGGTCCCCTCGGATTGTTTTAGATTAAAGGCATCTTCTCGTCCTCAACTTAGGGACTGATCTATCAGACACCATCTTCCTAGGATTCTGACATTGTAACAGATGCAAGACTAGTCTAAGGATCTGGGATAGTTTCTCCCGACACAGAGGGTGATTGGTACAGGCACTGCTGTGTATGCTATGGGCCAACAGATTGTAATCCCAAAGGAATGTGTGTAATCTCTGTTAGAAAATGCACAGATTTCACAATACACAAGGTTGTAAATAGAAATACATTTCATCCTGAGAAACTGCTCTGAGAAGAAAAATAAATTCTTCTCCATCTAGGATAGATCTATCAGTCACTTTCCTCAATGTGCAGTGCACAAAAAATCAAGGGAAGGAAAAGCAGCAATTAGGCTGACACAAAGGCAGACTATCTTATTTCACAGAGTGGTAGGAACAGTGGGGAATAGCAATTCCTTTCTTGCTACCTGACTCTAAAATTCCCAGCTCTTTAAAATCACTTAATTGCTTATCTTTGCAGGGAATGTTTACTTCCTTTCTCAGTGTCTTCTCTCCCAAAGCTCTGCATAACAATTCTTGTGGTAGAGTTTCTAATAACTCTTCTTCATGGGACCCAAGGAAAAAGGGAAGAATAAACCTTGCATTCAATGAGTACACATGGAGGGCCCATCATGGGCCAGGCTTTGTGTTAAGTGCTAAGGATTTTAAAAAATTGATCTATAAACTGCAGCATGAGTTAAAAAGTGGTTTTCCAAACTATGTCACAGTTTATCGTGAAATCTGGGTTGCAGAAACTGGAAGTCAAATCAACTTGCTTAAGCCAAAAAGAAAAAATACTGGTGAATGCTGTGGGCAGAATAATGGCTCCCCAAATATGTCCTTATCCTGCTCTGCAGAATCTGTGAATATTTTCCCTTACATAGCAAAAGAGACTCTGCCAATACGATTAACTAAAGGATCTTGAGATGGAGAGACAACCCTGGGTTTTCTGGATGGGCCAAATCACATGAACCTTTAAAAGGGGAGACCCTTTCCTGGCTTTAGTCAGAGGAATACCTATGATAACAGAAGCAGGCTCACTAGATGACAGTGAAAGAAAGTTACTATATGACAAGTAACTGAAAAGTCAAACAGTTGTGTTCAAACCCAGTTAGACTCAGTTGCTTCAACCAGCGGTTCTCAACTAGGAACAGTTTTGTCCCTTAGGAAATACGTGGCAATGCCTGAAAACATGTCTGATGATCACAACCAGGAGTGAGGGAACGTGTCACTGGCACCTAGTAGGTAGAGGCCAGAGATGCTACTCAACATCTTGCAATACCTAGACAGTCCCCTATAGCTTCAAGCTCAAAACTTTCCATTCCAGGAATCCCTTCTTAGATAGGTCTGGCAAAAGCCCTTGAGTTAATTCTGATTGGTCCAGTTTAGATCACCCTCTGATTTCTGAACTAATCACAGTGGCCATGAGAATGGGGCACTACCCTAAGTGCCCAAGCTTGGTCATCTGCCCTCCCCTAGGGCTATAAGGGGTGAATCAGCTCCAGCTCCAAATAAATCTACTGTTAATAGCAGAGGGTGGTCACCAAAAGAAAACAGAAAGATTTCTTTCCCCTCCAAGTTTCTACTACCCTGGTAGATTCTAACATTTTAAAATGTTACTACTCAGATATTACTATTCAGATATTATTTAAAATGTTACTATTCATATTTAAAATATTACTACCAACACTCAGGACTTTGAATTGATTGGTCGTGAATCTAACTCCTGATGAGGTGTTCTACAAGGTCACAATGACATACAACTGATAGGCTATGTCATCTCTGGTTAATGTGGCATCACGTTGGTCAACACAAACTTTTTTTTTAGAGAAAGCCACAACTGGGCACTCTAACAGCAGAGGTTATGTAATATGGCCAGAAGCATTTTGGCTGGATCTAAGAGACAACTTCCTAAGATGATGAAAAAAAGGTAACTGTGAGAACTTGTTGCAATTCCCTTCACAGAACATGTTTCCAATACAAGATAGAAATCAACCAACCTTTGAACAGCCATATCAATAGACATTTGAGAAACAGAAATGACCTTGTGCCCCAGCACAAATCCTACAACGTTGTACCTTTGCCCTGTCTCTTCCAATCTACTTCTATCCCACTGCTTTTCTCTGCAAATCACAGGCGGTTCACTTTAGTTACATACTAGTAATGCATCTTGCCTTTAAGTTATTTCACATTTTCATGACTCTGGTATAAATAGTCAAAGTAGCCTGTGATGAAAGACGACAAAGATTTCAAAGCACTTTCTTAGATCAAATTATTATAGGATTCACATATAAATATATGAGCCTAGAAATTGAGATAATACTGAGGACAACATAAAAACTGAGATGAAAAGAAAATCCTTTTTTTTCATCTGAATCTTCCAGAAACAACATATTTCTCACATTTAAAAGTATTCAAGTTTCCCAAGTCAGGTATCATGAGGCATCCTTTACAGATTTCCATCTGGTCTTTCAAACTGGGCTGCAGTATTTTTCCTGCTTTTGTTTTCTTCTTCCCTTCCTTTCGAAAAGCACTAAGAGACAAGGCCAGTTCCCTTTCCGTGCCTTCTCTCTGCTCCTTACCCCAGCCTATAGGTTGTTTTTCAGAACTTCTACCCAGTAGCACACAACCCTACCAAAAAAAAAAAAAAACACAAAGCAAATGCCCTAAATGGTTGAATACTAAAAATAAGAAAAAATTATTTGAAAAATAACTTTTCAAACCAAAATGTTATATATTAATAACAAAAGCATCAGAAGACACAGATAAATACAAAGAGATCCACAAACAGCCATCTAGCTACATAAATGTAACCAAGACACTGCTATAGATTTATTTGAATTGGGCTTATATGTATATATATTACATATAATACATATATACGTGTGTGTGTGTGTGTGTGTGTGTGTGTGTGTGTGTGTATCTCTGGGCTTACCACATATAATTACATTTTTGTAGAATGTGGATATTATACAATGTTTAATGTATATATTATATAACTTAAAATTATGTATGATTTTGTAACTTGCTTTCTACAATTTACACTATAATTGTGAACACTGTAATATATAAATAAATATTCATCTATGACATCATTGTTAATGCATAGTATTTTATTAGAGAAGTACCGTAATTTATCTACTCAACCTCTTCTTTTTTTTGGAAACAGGGTCTCACTCTGCAGCCCAGGCTGGAGTGCAGTGGCATAATCACAGCTCACTGCAGCTTCAGCCTCCCAGGATCAGAGGATTCTCCCACCTCAGCCTCCCAAGTACCTAGGACCACAGGCACTTACCACCATGCCAGGCTAATTTTTGTATTTTTTTGTAGAGAAGGGGTTTTGCCATATTGGCCAGCCGGTCTCAAACTCCTGGGCTCAAGTAATCCACCTGCCTTACAGGCATGAGCCACCGCACTCAGCCCATCTGCTCAACCTCCTATCTTGCACAGTTATGATGGCAGTGTCAAATTTTAAAATGTTACTATTCAGATGCACAAAACTAAATGCAACTTCTTAATTGTCTATAGTTTATTGAACCTTCCTTAAGAGCTCTTACCCTGATTGGTAGCTGAGCAGTGCTAATTTATTGTCGGCAGTACCTCAATTTCTTGTGTTTTAAATGGAGTCTTTGGGTAAAGTCACTGGAATGTAAGTTCCATGAAGGCAGGAATTTTTGTCAGTTTCATTTCCTACTGTATTCTCAGTATCTATTAGTGCTAGGCATAGGATAAGTGTTCAATTTATGTATTTTAAATGAACAAACCCACATTTTTTTAATGTGAATGCAAGTCCCCCATTCTCCCTGTCTTCCTATGCCTGCTAATCCCTAGAATGACTTCCAGGTATCTGGGAGGCTCACGCAACCTTGTGGCAGGAGGAAGAGGGGGCGCGTGCTGGTCACCAGGTCCTCTGCTCTCTGTGCTATGAAGTACCTTATCTGCCAGGTTACCCAATGTATGCCCCACAGGCATCTGACACTGAAATCTGCCCTGGACGACTTGGCTCTGTTTTCCAGGATTGGACTGACCACTACATTCTCCCTTACCAATTCCATCCTAATTTAATCCCCCCAAATTCTGATGAACCTCCAGGCTCCGGTCCCATCCCCCAACCAACCCTTAACTCAGCCCATCTAGCCTGTACTTCTAGAATGTTATCTCATGATCACTCAAGCATCCCCTGTGGTAAATCCACAGGCTCTCTCCTCAGGACCTTATATGCCTCCCAAGAAAGAGGTAAAGCTTCCCTTTCACACCAGGTGGGAGCTGAGGAAGCTCAGGATTGATAGATGTCTCAGGCCTTCTCTCTGCCTGAGCCTGATATGCTCCCATTCTTTTTCTTTTCTTTTCTTTTTTAGAAACAGGGTCTCCTTCTGTTGCCCAGGCTGGAGTGCAGTACAATCTCAGCTGCAACCTCTACCTCCTAGGCTCAAAAGAACCTCCCACCTCAACCTCTCCAGTGGCTGGCACTACAGGTGCACACCACCACGCCTGGCTAATTTTTTTGTAGAGATAGGATTTTGCCATGTTGCCCAGGCTGTTCTCGAACTCCTGGGCTCAAGCAATCTGCCCACTTTGATCTCCCAAAGTGCTGGGATTTCAGGTGTGAACCACCATGCCTGGCCATGCTCCTAAACTTACCGAGCTGCTGTTAACCTGTCTTGATATGGGATGGCCCTGCAGTGTAGCCTTTCTACAGTTCCAGAGGTAGTAAGACCAACACTCTATTGCTTTTTCTTTTTTTTTTTTTTTTTGAGACAAAGTCTTGCTCTGTTGCCCTGTCGTGCAGTGGCACGACCTCGGCTCACTACAACCTCTTCCTCCCAGGCTCAAACGATTCTCCTGCCTCAGTCTCCCAAGTAGCTGCAATTACAGGCACCCGCCACCATGCCCGGCTGATGTTTTTTGTATTTTTAGTAGAAACGGGATTTCACCATGTTGGTCAGGCTGGTCTTGAACTCTCGACCTCGTAATCTGCCTGCCTCGGCCTCCCAAAGTGCTGGGATTACAGGCATCAGCCACCGCGCCCGGCCCCTATTGCTTTTAACTAATGTTTGCCACGACTCCCAACATACACTGGAATTCTGACTCCAGGGTATAAGATAACACACACATATATATATTTAGTTATTTGTCTCCCTTTCCATCTTCCTTCGCCTTCCCCACACTCCACTGAGCCTGTAGGGCTGGGTTCCATGTCACTCCACCTCTTCTGGGGCAGGGACTTCCCTTACTTATAATTTATCATCCAAACCAGAATGCATTTGAGAGTAAAAGGGGTGCTACTGATAATTAGGTCAGGACAATGTACATGAATTAGAGTTGTCCCAGGCAAGCTTGTAAGTGTGGTCGCCCTAGTTATATTAAACTTGACATTCAAGTTCACTGGGCCTAGTTCTTGATATGCTAATAGGGGCTTAAGGGATTTAGAAAATCTTATTTTGGTAGACAAAACTTGAGCACTGACTCTTTCCTGCCTTCCTGCTTTAAGAATCATAATCCCTTGAGGCAAATGGATGCCTCTGGATGTTAGGAAAGAAGGTCTTCTACACAGAAACATAAAAGAGAAAAACATATTAATACACTTGAAAGTACTACTCCTCTTATTTATACTATTCGAAACAATGTGGCAATGAACACTTATGGAATTAAATCATTGCACACTGCCTCAGTTGGTTTCCTTACAATGGTTGTTTGTACTTTTTTGTTTGTTTGTTTCTTTTTCTTTTTTTCAAGTAGGTTTACACAGACTTGATTACTAATTCTGGAGGCTAAGGAATTTGTAATTCCTTACTTTCCAGAGTGTGTCTCAACTCTGGGCTCTCGATGATGCTGTTTCTTCTTCCTGGAATGTCATCCCACATTCTCACTCACTCTGCCCTTAAAACTCTTGTCAACCACTGTGAGTCAACCACTGTGAAGTCTTTGCTGCTGAGCTCCTTCCCTCCTCCATTCCTACTGCTCAGGGTCAGCTGCTCTTTCCACAGTGCTGTCACATGAGAGCAACTTCCATGGCTAGGAACTGAATCAACCAATTTGTGCAGCAGTCTTGAGAGGTAGGTGGAATATTTCTACTTTGAGTATCAGGAAACTAAACTTAGTATGTCGTGATACAAGTACTCTAACCACAGTGGATTTGTCACTGTCTACCTTACCTGGATTTATTTAAGAATTAAATAACCTAGTGAATGGGAAAACTCTGGGAAACAGATGAGAAGCCAGACAATAGAAAAAATTATTTTGTGGACCGGGTACAGTGGCTCGTGCCTATAATCCCAGTACTTTGGGAGGTGGAGGCGGACAGATTCACTTAAGCCCAGGAGTTCGAGACCAGCCTGGGCAACAAGGCAAAACCCCGTCTCTGCAAAAAAAAAAAAAAAAAAAAAAATAGAAATTACAAAAATTAACTAAGCGTGGTGGAATGCACCTGTAGTCCCAGCTACTCAGGAGGCTGAGGTGGGAGGATTGTTTGAGCCCAAGAAGTTAAGGCTGCAGACAGCCTTGGTCACACCACTGCACTCCAACCTGGGCCACAGAAAGAGACCCTGTCTCAAACAAAACAAAACAAAACAAAACAAAAAAACTACTTTGGACTCACCTTCTTTCTACCTGGTTGTTAAACTCTGTGAGGGCCGGGCACAGTGGCTCACACCTGTAATCCCAGTACTTTGGGAGGCCAAGGCAGGTGGCTCACAAGGTCAGGAGTTCAAGACCAGCCTGGCCAATATGGTGAAACCCCATCTCTATTAAAAAAAAAAAAAAAAAAAAAAAAAAAAAAAAAAAAAAAAAAAAAAAAGAAAAGAAAAGAAAAAAACAACTGTGATAACAAAGACTAAATTTTATCTAAATCATAAAATATTAGTATAACATAAAAACCTCATGAAATTATGAACAATGTTAGCAGAAGTTTTGCATGAGCAAATTTAGACCTATATGCCCACGTTTCTGTAAAGGAACAAAAGAATCACCATGTGAGTTTCCAGCCACTTCTGTTTCTAACAGTGAATACCTGGGGGACTAGAGGGAACTTGAATGCTACTTGATTTTTATAGATACAAGACATAGGTATCTATTGTTCTAAAAAAAAATCACAAATGAGAATTTGGAGCTCAAAGATCACTGAGAAGGAACAACGATATTAGGACATCCCTCATGGAATTAGATTGCCTGGACTGTCATCATATAGATCAGAAAAGGATGTCAGGAAGGCCGAATGGAAAACCTACCTTAGAGTCTGGACCAGTGGCCGGTGCTCAACAAAACCTAGATGAACTAAGAAGAGACACAGTTCAGGTCAGAGCGTGGCTAGATGTGAAACACCTTGTGGCATTGTGGGTACACCTGGGAAGGAAGTGTGTGTGTTTCTAAGTATCTTGTGTCTATAAGAGCATCTCGTGACTATAAGCATATTGGTGAAAAGAGCTACATCACCAAGATGCTCCAATCCTAGACTTTTCATGCAGAACATCCAGTATCTCTGGAAGGTGTTAAGAGTACCCCCACCCCAAGGTAACTCCAAAAGAAAGCTAAGAATCTCCAGAGGCAGAAATAATAGCAAGAGCCATCTCTTGGCACCTCTAGTTGTAGACTCTCCTTGAGCAGCAGATTTTAAAGTTTCAGGACTCATTTATACTCCTCAAAATTATTCCTTTCCAGTCGTTTCCCCGCTCATGGTGTTTGTCACAAGGGAGACTGGGTTCTACAGATGTTATATGTGTAACATATCTAGCAACATCAGTCAACATAGATAACAAACTGGGATCTGTATTTCCTCTACACATATGCTCCTCTTAAACAGGACTTTCTCATTAACTTCAGAAAGTTAACAACAATGACCAACAACAAACAGCAAAATTAGCAATTTTGACATGTAAAAGTATACATCATAATCACAGTTTTGGTGGAGAACTTATGCTAAAGTGAGAGTAATGATCTTAATTATATAGGAGGGTCTCAATAGAGCCTCAAGTATTTAATCTTTAGTGAGATTCAGCATGAGTGCCAGAGAATTTTGTGTAGAGATTAGCATGTCTGGGGATTGGAAAAAGTAAGAATCTACTAGATGTGTCTGTGAACATACACAGTTCAAAAATCCCATCAATTGCATACACATACATTATCACTTTAAAGAAAGCAACTTAACTCCAAGCAAAGCATTGACAATGATATGCCTGAACAGACAGGTTTAATTAGCCCAAACACTGCATGTCTTAAAAAAGAGAATACATGTCCTAGAGCTTTCTTCCACCTTAACCAGGCTTTATAAAAGCACATGTGTTTGTATATAAACTCACACTGTCCTGTGAAAATTATAATGTAGTGGTGGAGAGGGATGCTAAGAGAAGTGGTTACCATAGCAACAAATATCGCCACCACACTAAAGATGTCTGAGTGATTCTGTTACATCTCTCAGGTTCTTGTCAGAATGGCTTGCTCAAGTTATCCTTCAGCCATCCAGAAGACAGCCCTTTCAGCATGGAACAACCATTATTCTCAATCACCTGAGCATAGACATAACTTCACCTGAGTACAGCCATAATTACAAAGTCTTTGGGTAGGAAATTTTACTGGGTAAGTGGATCAAATAAATCCATGCTGCCCACTATAATGGATGGCTACCTAAAAGGAGGGCTTTTCCCCTGTGTTGTTCACTGAGGAGCCTCTATTATCTAGGATAACATCTGACACATACTAGGCACTCGACATTTGTTAAATACATGAATGATCACCTTATTAGTCTGTTCTCATGCTGCTGTAAGGACATACCTGAGACTGGGTAATTAATATAGGAAAGAGGTTTAATTGGCTCGCAGTTTCACATGACTTGGGAGGCCTCAGGAAACTTATAATCATGGTGGAAGTGGAAGCAAACATGTCCTTCTTCACATGGCAGCAGGAAAGAGAAGTGCAGAGCAAAGAGGAAAAGAGCCCCTTATAAAACCATCATATCTCATGAGAGCTCACTTACTATCATGAGAACAGCACAACCAAAACCATCCCCATGATTCAATTACCTCCTACTAGGTTCCTCCCACACACATGGGGATTATGAGCACTTCAATTCAAGATGAAATCTGGGTGGGGATACAAAGTCTAACCATATCAATCACCATGAAAAACACAGAATAAATTAAAATCCCAGCTCAAACCTCTCTATTTCGTTTTTAAATCACAACGCCCAGGATTTGAGTCAAAAGAACTCAATTTTTCAATCTGCTCAGAAGGAAGCAACTCTAAATAAGATTACTTTGCAACAAAGTTTGATTCTTTATCCCTTCCAGTTATCATTAAGTCATTCAATTGAAGCAGGAGAGTACAATGGTTAAGTGCATGGACTCTGGAACCATAATGTTGGTATGTGAAACCAGGCTCTATCTCCTTGTAGCCTTGAAGGGATCACTTGATTTCTGTGTACCCCAGTGCCCCCACGTGAAAAACAGGGAGAGTAGTGGACCTATCTCAAATGTTAGCTATTATAATTTGAGCACACACTATAGCTACAAAGATGAATAAAACATCCTCGAGTTCTTATTACAGCACCACCCACATGGTATTATATATCCTGTTATATGTCTAACAAGACAGTAGGAAGACAGAGGAACAATTATCAGACAGTCTTCCATTGTGTCAACTCTGCCAAACACTGGTGGTTGCAGCTCGACAACTTGGCCATTGAGAAAGTAAGGCTGGCAAGTAGACATGTACACTCACCTTTTGACATTCTCTGGCATAGCATGGAAAAGAAGAAATGCAAATGTCATCAAGCTAACAATGCCAAAAGACAGGAATTAGTGCATCTCCTTCTTCACTCTGCCGGATCCTGGAATAAGTAGCAGCACATTCCATTCCAGCCTACTTAAAATGGGAGCAGCACAGCCTAAGCCGATCATCAAAGACAAAAGATCTGGAAGTTAGTATTTCAAGACTCTTCAAGCTGGTTGCGCCAACATTAGAAAAGTCTATGCATAACAGGAAAAAAGTGGAAACTCAAATTCTCAAAAAACTTGATTCCAGGTAAGTCAATTCATTATAAAAATAAAGGAATGAAAAGGAAAAGAAAAATCATTATTTAAAGGGTTAATAGTCTAGTTGCTTCTCAAGTATTTTCTGAAGCCAGTTTAGCAGGGGAAAAGTAATTTATATGAACACATTCTTGGCAGAGTGAGTATAGTAAAGAAATATAAAATTATGCAAAGACTTGTTGAGATTAAATGAATTACTGCTGCATACGAATCAGTCTTTTTTAAAGAAGCTAGATGGTGTAAAATAGACATAGTCTTGTCATTGATTAGATTTACATTTCCATCTTATTTAAACTATGCCACCTGAGGAATAAGATAATGCAATGCTTTTTATATAAAACACCTTGGCTTAGTATTTCACAATGACAAACTTTGATTTTGAATTAAGTTATGTCAAAATGGAAGTCTAAAAGAATAGAATATTCAGCATGCGGGATGCTAACCATTCAATCTGGTAAAGATACTGAATCTCTGACAGTGGATAACTATTGCAATGTATATTTTCCTACAGATAAGAAGTAGATTCAGAAAGTCTAGCAAATCTTTGAAGATCACACTGCAAGGCAGGCATATATTGCCCTATTTTTGCTGTTGTTGAGATACCAAGTTTTTGCAGCATTCACAAAGCCCAGAATTCTCTAAATAATTCCACCCTCAGTTCACAAGTGATAACTCAAAAATGGCTGGAGAGAATTATTGTCTTTTGTATACACTGATCTGAAAGAAAGCCATAATTTCTCTAGGACACCATCCACAAGTGTGCTATAAAGCACAACTTCTCCACCAGGGTTCCTAGAAACACTGATGCCATCAGCCCTTGGGTGCCTGGGTGGGAATTCAGGCACCTAGGGACCTCAGGATGTTCTCTTATTCTGTGAGCATCTTGACAGGGCTTCAAATCCCCAGGCAAGTATCACCATTACCTATCATAGCCATGGCATGCAAAAGATGAAAGTCAGAATGGAACGGATAAAGGGAGATGGATAAACAAAAATCTGAAATCCAATATGCTCCAAAATCCAAAAAAATCCAAAATCTGAAACACTTCTTGTCCCAAGCATTTCAGATAAGGAATATTCAACCTGTAATTCCAGACAATGTTAACAGGAATTTGGAAGAAAACAAAACACATGGGTTGGAGAAAATTCTGTGGCCAAATATGTGTAGGAAATAGTGAGACAACGTAATAGCAATTTCTTCACTGCAGGATTTATAACAATTCTTTAACATGGTGATAGAATATGTTAAAAGAATATGATACTGCTATAATTCAACAACGTATCTGACAGCACACTTACTTAAATGGAGTTTTACCAGAGTTAGGAATTCACAGAACACAGCTTGAGAACCACTGCTTCACACATTTAATTTGTGTTACCTGATGAAGGAGCTTCAATAAACATTTGAGTTACAATCAAATTATTATATATATAAAGAAATAAGGAGTTATTCCATTTATTTTTTCATTTTTGAGGTAGGGTCTTGCTATTTTGCCCAGGCTCGTCTCGAACTTCTGGGTTCGAGCAATCCTCCAGCCTCAGTCTCCTGAGTAGTTGGGACTACAGGTGTATTCCACCGTGCCTAGCTCTAAGGGAATTACTTCAAATGAAACTTCCAATGAGGATGATATTTTAATGATAAACTGAATGTAAACTGGGGGAAGTGAGTAATATATTTGAACGGCCTAAATTAATCGTGTCATTTTACTTCTAAAATATTCCAGACGCATTCACACATTGCTTGTTTTCCTTCCTTTTGTTTCAAGCAGTGAGTAATTATGAGTGCCTCGAATATTTTCTAGGCACTGGGGTGCCCAGTCTCCCTCAGAGAGACAGACAAGATGGGTTAACAAGGTGGACAAGATGGAGCTTCCATTTTCACAGAGGCAGACAGATGACAGGATGCAGATATATAAAATTTAGAAGTGAAAATTATGTTATATTTTTAAGGATGATATATCAATATAGGTGATGTGGTGGAGAACAATCCAGGTGATGTGGTTGAGAATGACTACAGGTGGAGATTTGGGTGGGGGTACTATTTGAGAAAAAAGTCATTTAGTACCCCACCCAAAATAGACCAGGAAACATTTGTAAATGGATACAGTCTGTTTGCTAATATAGGTGCAGGCAACCTCAATGTAAGCTAACATAAAGTATTGTCAGAATAGCATTTTCCAGACTCAGGAGGTAGCACAGGAACTTAGTCTGGGACCATGAGAAGGAATCAGCCAAGAAAGATCTGGAAAAGGAGATTCCCATATCAGGCAAAGGACAAGAACAAATGCTTTGAGATGGAATGAGCTCGGTGAAAATGAATAACAGGACAACTGGAGCTGGAGCACCCCGTGAGAGGCAGAAGGTGGCCTAAGAGGGGCTGGAGAAGCAAACAGGGACAGACCACATGGGATCGTACAGCCCATGGTATGGAATTTGGATCTTCGTCTGCAGGAAGCTGCTCAGCAGTTTTCAGCAAGAAAATGCTATGACATGATTTCTGTTGTTAAAAACAGCTGCTGCTGTGTGGGAAACAGCAAGAAGAAAGGCTAAAAAGATGAAGAGAAATAATTCACCTCTAAACATGGTAAGTTACTTCCTCAAAACCCAGGGCCTAAAATTCCAAATCCTGGAGAAATAAGTCAAACTAGATAGTCATTCAGCTAAGCAAAGAGTAGGCATTCTGTGGCACAGTTGAACTTTTACCCTTCAAACGGTATTGTCATACAATCATCTCGAAGAAATGATACAAAGAAAAACCACATTTGCTTTAATACTATTTTGACTAGGGCACCACTATTCTTAACACTTTTTTAAAAATCTTAAATAAAGGAATTTGGGGATAAAACTTTTTCAACTGCATAAGCACTATTCCTCTAGTAGAACTTGAGTGTGTAATGAAGCCAATTATTTTTTAAAATAGTAAGGCTTTACTGTGATTCCTAATCAATACCCATATGACATTTCCTCACAAAATGAACATTTACTGTGTTTAATAACTCTTGAGATTAAATAGAAATGACATGCAGTAAAACCTGATTAATTCTGACCCGATTAAATCAAGTTCTGCAAAAACTTGGACGTGGTGTGGTATGAATCTGTGTTCTGCATTACCCAATAAAAACAAATCTGTTAGGCCGGGCATGGTGGCTTAAGCCTGTAATCCCAGCACTCTGGGAGGCCAAGGCGGGTAGATCACCTGAGGTCAGGAGTTTGAGACCAGTCTGACCAACATGGAGAAACCCCATCTCTATTCAAAAAAAAGAAAGAAAAAAAAATCTGTCCTACAAATTAACAGTTAACAAAAAATGGAATGGGGGGATATTCATTCTGAAGAAAACAAGCTATCTAAAAATATATTCATATAGGACCAACACACTAATTATAAACTGTTTATTCATGACAGCAGGTCACCCCAAAATCTCTGTTACATTATGGAAGCATATATTGAGGTTGCCTGCACCTATATTACTAAACAAACTATATCCATTTAAAAATATTTCCTGGTTGCAAGTTCTCAATGACCTCAGCTAACAATACAGCTAGGACCAAAGTTTGAGGCTGGCTCGAATCACATGAAATTACTATGTATGAACATTTTGGGTATAATATTGTACACAATAGACAATATAAAACATAAAACATACATATTTTATACCATCGCTTATAGATATGGTTTTATCTGAATGTCAAAGTGGACAAACTTGCAGCCAAAGGTTTAGAAACAACACTGAATCTAACTCAGGAAAAGCCACTGCCAATCCTGCTTTACTAAACATTACAGCCACTGCCCAGGAAGACCAAATTCCTCGACCAAATCTGTGTTTGCTGATCCTGGAACCCATCTTTGAGGTTCCCCATCGCTAATGAAAGTGAACTCTACCTCCTGACCTTTTCAGCTGCTCTGGGAATCCAGCCATAACCAGAGTCTCCCAAGAGAATCTCTGAATCTGTCTACTGCAAACACAGTACTGCAGTCTCAGCAGCAGACTGGACTAGATTTTAAAACAAGCAGTTAGCAACAAAAGGCAGAACATTAAAATCATCATGTAATACAATCCTGCTACCACTGATCTTTGGTTATACAATAGTTCAGAATGACTTGATTGAATAAGAGATGCTGAATTACTTTCTGTCACTAAACACTTTGGGGCTTCATGTTCAATTAAAAATTAAAATTTGGCCACACATACCAAGAGTCTAATTACATTTCTCAACATCTTTCTTTCCAGGCCAAAAGAAAATAATATTTAACAAAGAGCAGATTGAGACAAAATATACTGCTGTGGAACTGATGAATATCTCCATTACAACACTTGCCTTTTAGGTGGTTTATCAGTTAGGAATGCTTTTGGCTGCAAATAAGAGAATCTTTGCATAACAGTAGCTTAAACAGTTAGTGGCTTATTTATCTCACAAAATCTGGAGAGAGGATGCTTCAGCTCTTCAACAATGCTGTCCAAAAAAAAAAAAAAAAAAAAATGGCTTCCACCATTCTCATCATGTGAATTTTCTTCCCCAAGCCTGTCACCTCATTTTCACAAAATGCTGCTGCCTTTCCAAGCAACATATCCTCATTCAAAGCAGGAAGCAGGACACAGGGGCAAAACAACTATCTTCATGAGTATCTGTCATTTTTACTGAGGAAGGGAATCTCTCCTACTTCCCCTCATGTCTCATTGCCCAGAGATGGATCGCAGGTACAACTCTAAACTAATCACTGGTGTGGCAGAATGGACTGACCAGACTAGCTTACACCAACTGTGATTCATGATGTATGACCTGGGACAGGCCTGCTTTGCCTGAAATCAAGTAATTGTGCTGACTAGACACAAAATCAGAGGTCTGTTAGTGGGAACAGGGGGAGATGTTGCTGAGGAGATAAGGACAGTACTGTATCCCACAAGTGTTTCCTGGAATGGAAAGACCTATGGATAAACAAATGAACAAATGGTCGTTACTGAAAGAGCGCATTTTTTGTTTTCTCTAAAGGCAAAATATTGTGAGAGGCTGAAGTGTTGTCAGACCTGTAGAATAGAATCTGTTAATTGTCTAACTCTCCCCATTGGGTTTTTTTTTCTTTTTAATAAGTGAAATGGTTACCTCCTTTGCAAGTTTTGTCAAATTCAATGAAAAGAAGCACAATGAATCAAGTTACCTCTGGAGGTATCTTCTAGCCCCCAGATTTAGTAACTGGATAACTCGAAAGGTAACCACGGTTCATTTCTTCTAGTTTCCCTGAAGGGTGATCAAAATATCCATTTAAAACCTATAATCCATACCCCTGTGATTTAATGAATGGTATATAAATAAAAGGCTGAACTCTCAGGAGATAAACCCTGGCTTCAGAGTGTAATAGCTTTGGAGCAAATATGGGAATGTTTGTTTGCCAAGTCAGAAACACATAAAGGGAATTTTCGTGTTATGGCTAAAAACATCATCGCACAGCCCACCTTAAAACTTGGCTCCAGTTGGGTTAAAACAGAATTCTAACAGCATTTAAGGACATCTACGGCCAGGCATGGTGGCTCACACCTGTACTTCCAGCACTTTGGGAGGCTGAGGTGGGTGTATCACTTGAGTCCAGGAGTGCAAGACCAGTCTGGGCAACACAGTAAAACCCCATCTCTAAAATATACACACACACACACACACACACACACACACACACATACACACACACACACACACACACACACACACACACACATACACACACACACAAAAAAAACTAGCTGGGCCTGGTGGTGCATGTCTGTAGTTCCAGTTACTGGGGAGATTGAGGTGGGAGGATCACTTGAGCCTGGGAGGTTGAGGTTGCAGTGAGCTGTGATTGTACCTTTGCACTCCAGCCTGGGTGACAAAGTGAAACCCTGTCACAAAACAAAAATAAAAAAGAAATTTACATTATCTTGCATAAATTAGCCATTTTTAGTGCTTTAAATAATAAATGCTACTCCTAAAATTCAGCCTATAAGCACGCTGTTCTTATTTATCCCCTGGATTCAAAGACTGATACTAAGAAGAATGGTAAATGTGAATAGTAGCCAGAATTGGAATATAAGGTGTAATCTGCATTCTTTCTAAGTTTACAAGCACAGGACAGAATGAACGTCTAAATTTTAGAAATTGTCATGTAGAATATTGTCAGAGGTGATTATGTGTGGTTCAGTTGGGATGATAATGAAATGTCGCTATTAAACAATTCTATTTTAAGTTCTCATGAACATTTTTCCCCTTTAAATTACATAGCTTCCTGGTAGAAAACATTCACATAAATCAAATTAGCAAATTAGACCCTGCTGAACTGTGCAGGAATAAAATGAATTCAGTCTCAGTATGAAGAGGAGGGCACCAACCTTAGAGAGAAAACAGAATCTAGAGAAGAAAAGCTCTGGCCTCTTTTCAATGTCTCTATGCAGGATTGCAGTCCAGGTGTTCCGCACTTAGACAAAACACACAGGCAAGCCGGATTGCGCTACTCTCATTTACAAGACAGGAAAGCTTCCAAAGACTGTACACAAACTCACATCTCATTAGACTGATTCTTGGGGATACTGATAAGCAGTAATTACTAAAGAGTACAGCCTCCTCCGTTCTGTCACACTTTCCAAGAGCTCCATGTACTATCAGGATTAGCTATGCAAGAAAGACAGGAATGGTTTCTGAATCATTTCAAACCAGCACCCTGCCTCGAATTCTCTAACATCAAGCTGCTCTCTACTACCCTCTGGAGGATATCAACATTACTGCAGTAAAAGAGGAAGAAAGATTGCTCATCACAGCATAGCACACTTACCTAGAAAACAAGAATGTGCAGTTGAATAGAATGAGGAGGATTCCTTCAATAAAGTACACAAAACTCTTTTGAGACTTCCATTTTCACTATAAACTATCATAACGAAATTATGCAAATATCCTGCTACAGATTATATATCACAATTAAGCAAAGTAATGAATATCTTCCCTCATTCCCCAAGTCTGAATTACTTCCTGGAGTTGTACTAACTCAAAGTATTAGACTATATGCTAAGAAGAGTCTTTAAGGGTCTGGAAAAAAACACTACGACTCTGATTCTTGCATTCATTGATGAGAAACTCAAATGAGAGAACTGAACTAGGTGTAACATAGCAGGGAATGGTTAGGACTGTGGCAAACTGGGGAATCCCCTGCCCCATTAATGAGGCAAGAATCTATTAAGTTCTTGCTGACTGTCTGGACTCAGGGTTCCAAAATCATTTGTTTTGTCATTGTTGTGTTTTTTTGTTTGTTTGTTCTGAGAAGGAGTTCGCTTTTGTTGTCCCAGTTGGAGTGCAGTGGCACGATCTCGGCTCACTGCAACCTCCGACTCCCAGGTCCAAGCGATTCTCCTTCCTCAGCCTCCTGAGTAGCTGGGATTACAGATGTGTGCCACCACATCTGGCTAATTTTTTGTATTTTTAGTAGCAACGGGGTTTCACTGTGTTACACAGCCTGGTCTTGAACTCCTGACCTCAGGTGATTCGCCCGCCTTGGCCTCCCAAAGTGCTGGGATTACAGGCATGAGTT
The DNA here is from genome assembly GCA_004027835.1 of Alouatta palliata. Classification (NCBI taxonomy): domain Eukaryota; kingdom Metazoa; phylum Chordata; class Mammalia; order Primates; family Atelidae; genus Alouatta; species Alouatta palliata. The sequence continues at coordinate 39,217 of PVKV010005328.1, forward strand.
ACCACACCCAGCCAGGTCTTGTTTTTTTTTAAGCGAAAAGGCAGAAAATTAATTGTATGTAAAAATCTCTATATTTTAGAATGTCTGAATGACCTCAAAATACAGTACTGAGAAAAACAAACAATAACAATATGTTGGATTTAGCCCATCAGCGCAGACATTTCTGTTCTAAGATTATCTGTCGGTGGCAACTGCAATCCACAAGAAAAACCAGAGAAGGAAATCTCATCCATCTCTTGCACAATGAGATTCATCCTATCAAAAACCATATGGTTTATAGGGACAGATGTAGCAGATGTGGTAATTTGAAGACTGTTTAAATCTTCAGCCAGTCCCTTCCTTGAATGTTTGATCTTAATCTTGAAACAAAGTGGCTTTATATGGCATATTAAGGCATAAATAAATCACTGCAACCATCTAAGCTACTTCTTTCTCTGCCTGCTCAGTCCAGAAGCACAGAAGATAGTCAGATGGACACTCTCAAGAAGGGGATTGAAGCAATGAAACCACCTTCCCATGTTTGTAGGAGGCCGTGTCACTGCAGTTGTTATTAATCCTCTCCCAGGGATGGCAATGCAGGTTTGCTGTTTAACACCAAAGTTCCTGCTCTAATTCTGAGCATTACTTTTCTCCATCTTGGGTCTGATTTAAACTCCAATCTACTTCTCCTATCAGTATAATGTCCCTTTCTGAGATCCATTTATCTTTTTCAAAAAGAAGGACATTGTCTCAGTCCATTTTTCCCATAGCTGACAGACTAGGGGTTGGAGAACAGGTTTAGCAGATAAGGATGCCAAATGATTTTTCATTTGCAGGTTCAAACTGCTGACTTGGCTGGGTGCTCTGGCTCACAGCTGTAATCTCAGCACTTTGCGAGGCTCAGGCAGGAGAGGGAAGACTTGATCCTAGGAGTTCAAGCAGCCTGAGCAACACAGGGAGACCCTGCTTCTATAAAATTGTAAAAACTTGGCCAGGTAGGTGGCACTTGCCCGTAGCCCTAGCTACTTGGGAGACTGAGGCAGGAGGATCTCTTGAGCCTAGGAGTTTGAGGCAGCAATGACCCATGATCATGCCACAGCACTTCAGATGGGCCAACAGAGCAAGACTCTGTTTCAAAAAAAAAAAAAAAAAAACACAGAAAAGAAAAAAAACTGTCTTATATATATAATCCTCATTATCATTAGCCAAATCTCTATTTCAAAAGCACTGAAAACTCCTTAGTGACTGTTTCCAACTCAAATACATGACTGCTGAAGATTCCTGAATGAAGCAGAGTTCTTAAAATCTAATAAAAGGACCAGTCCCCTTGAATGTGTGTATGGATTTATCATAGATTTTTAGGGAAGGTAAATCCAGTATCACATCTGGATAAACAGCAGGCAGGGAGGGGAGGGGAGGAGAGGAGAGGAGAGGGGAGGGGAGGGGAGGGGGGAAGGAAGACAAATCCTAAATTATCCTATAGATCACTACAATTCACATGAAAGCTTCTCTCTATTAAAAGAAAAGAAAGTACATACCTATGCCCACAATTGAGTTACTTGAAAATCTGGCAAAAGACCCTTATTTAATAATAAATTACTCCTGAAAGAAACACAAAGCTAAAGTTAAATATCTACGAATGTCATTTAACCTCTGAAAATGTTTCATTAAATACTTATTGGAATCATGCTGTATTCCTAGCATTTAATTTTTTCTTGAGAATGAGTAAGAGCCATATAGACTGCTTTGTTTAAAATTTTACTTTATAGATTGCTGTCTGCAAGTGTTCTAATAATAGACAAATGGAATAAGTTATGTATTTTAGGGGGATCTCATTTTAAAAGTGGATAAAGCCTGTTTTTAAAAGAGAGAGAGAGAGAGAATGTGTGTGTGTGTGTGTGTGTGTGTGTGTGTGTGTGTGTGTACAGGAGGTCAACAGAAAATATAAATATTGGAGGTGATTCCTAAGGTTATGTAAGATGGTGAGATCTACATAAAAACCAATAAGATGCATGAGATCAGAGACATTCCATGGAGTTGATCTATCATGTGTAAATTATAAATCACAGCAGGCAGTAATGTTGTCAACAGATCCGGGGCAATGTGAAACCCCCACAGATGGTCAGACAGCACTGAATTTGGTATTCACGGGTCTTGCTAGGGATCAGTCCAATCCAGTGAAAGATCCTTAGCTGGTATAAAAATGCAGCACCCAAACCCCCGAGCAGCACCTCAGTTATCATTATTACCAATGACCTACTGAAGACGAAAAGCAACATGTGCTGACCAAGGACACTCCACAATTAAAGATTCTCCCTCTGCCAAAAAAGAAAAAAAAAAAAAGGCTGGGTGCAGTGGCTCATGCCTGTAATCCTAGTACTTTGGGAGGCCAAGGTAGGTGGATCACCTTAGGTCAGGTGGATCACCTTAGGTTCAAGACCAGCCTGGCCATCATGGTGAAACCCCATCTTAAAAAAAAAAAGATTCTCCCTCTGCTAATTTTCACTTACAACAAAGGAAATTTGACATGCCAATACACATATATTAACACTGATGTCTGCTGCCACTCATTAAATACTTACAATGTGCCAGGTACTATATCAAGCACTTCACAGGCACCATGTCAATAAGTGAAGCCTCTGTGAGGATCGTTCTTATGCCCACGGTCAGATTTCATAGAGACCCATGAAGATTAGACAGCCTGATCAAAGTTCCACTCCCAGTGAGTGTGTGAGCTGCAATGTGAACCCATGTCTTGATCTCTAAAAACACTGCTCTTACCTAAGACACTCCAACAATTAAATCTCCCAGATGTAAAATTTTCAGAAATAACATTTTTGAACATGAATTGAGAGAGCAGATGGTTCATTCTCTGTTACCATCATTCAATTATCTTATGGTTTTCTATAGGTCTTGCCACAAGGCCACTTGCATTTCTATCTTTCTATCATTCTTTTTCTAACCTATAAGAAAAATTCGTAGCAAAAGTAGCAGCTTCACCTATCTAGGATCTTCCAGTGGTGACTTTTAGATCAATGGAGCTCTAGGTGACAAGAACAGAGCCTCCTTTTAAAAGAATACTCTTTGTATTAGTCAGTGCTCTCCAGAGAAACAGACCCAATAGGACACACACATATATATATATATATATATATATATATATATATATATATATATATATATAGCTAGATAGATGTATAAGAAGAGGCTTATTTATAGGAATTGGCTCACATGAATTGGCCAGAGTCCTACAATTTGCTATCTATAAGCTAAAGACCCAAGAAAACTGGTGGTATAATTCAATCCATCATGGCATAAACTCCCAATCCAAGGCAGAAGGCTTGAGAACCTGGGGTGAGTGAGGGTTGTGCTAGTGTAAATCCACCAGAGACCGAAGGCCCAGAAACCAAGAGATCCAATGTCCAAGGGTAGGAGAAGACGGTGTCACAGCTCAAGAAGAGAGAACAAGTTCATCCTTTCTCCGTATTTGTGTTCTATCCAGGCCAGCAAAGGACCAGATGATGCGCATCCACACTGGTGAGGACAGATCTTCTTTACTCAGTTTACTGATTCAAATGCTAATCTCTTCCAGAAACACTCTTACAGATACACCCAGAAATAATGTTTTACCAGTCTCTGGGAACCCACTCAAGATGACACATAAAATTAACCATCTCACTAAAAATTTCAAAGACAACTTCGTTGCTAGAATATCACAAACACCATTGTATCCACCAGCCAAAACTGATTGTTAATATTGTCACACTTGTATCAAGACTTTTAAATTGGATGGATGGATGGATGGATGGATAAATCACTGGCTGGCTGGATGGATGGATGGACAATCACTGGCTGCCATATGGTGCCAGATTTTCCAAAACTTCCAAGAAGCAGAAAATAAAGATTTCACATGGGTAGGTGGCTAGGGTCAAATCACAAAGGCCCGGGCTAATCATGTCAAATTACAACCAATGAAAGATTTTAAATGAGGAAGTGAGATCATTAAATTCTACTTTTTCAACATGACTCTACCCACATATGGCAAATGGGTTAGAAGGGGTGAAGACAGAAGGCTTAAGTTTCACTTAACCAATTACAAAAACCACACACACACCCCTCTCCACACACACACCCCTCTCCACCCCCCCCCACACCATTAAACCTGCCTCATTAGGACTCCTAAAATCAGATTCCACATTCCCTTACAATTTTCTAACTTGAAAATAAAAACTCACTATAAACAACTAGTGCTTTCAAAACCCTCCAGTTTTCCTCCCTCTTTGTGCTTTGCCTATCTAGGAAGATGTGCCTTTAGGCCACATCTTCTTACTACAGTAGCAAAGGGTTTAAATCACAGGTTTGCACTGACAGTGGCACTCATCCCATCAATATCCTCAGTGAAGACTTATACAGGCATAACTCACAGATATTGTGGGTTCGGTTCCTGATGACCACCATAAAGTGAATATTGCAATACAGCAAGTCACATAAATTTTTTTGTTTTCCAGCAAATATAAAAGTTGTATTTATACTGTGCTGTAGTCTATTAAGTGTGCAACAGCACTATGTCTAAAAAATGTACATACCTTAATTAAAAAATACTTTATCACTAAAAATTGCTAACAATCATCTGAGACTACAGTGAGTCATAGTCATTTTGCTAGTGAAGGGTCTTGCCTTGATGTTGACGGCTCCTGACTGATTAAGGTGGGGGTCACCGTAGGTTGGGGTGGCTGTGGCAATTCCTTAAAATAAGGCAATGCTGAAGTTTACCACATTGATTAACTCTTCCTATCAGGAAGGGAATATTTCTCTGTAGCATGTGATGCTGTTTGATACCATTTTACACCCACAGAACTTCTCTGAAAATTTGAGTCAACTCTCTCAAAACCCGCTGCTGTTGTTTCGACTAAGTTTATATGATAATCTAAATCCTTTGTTGTCATTTCAAAAATGTTCATAGCATCCTGACCAGCAGCAGACTTTATCTCAAGATGGCACTTTCTTGTTCATCCATAATAGCAACTTCTAATCTACTCAAGTTTGATCATGAGATTGAAGCAATTCAGTCACATCTTCAGACTCCAATTCTAATTCTAGTTCTCTTGTTATTCCCACCATATTTGCTAAGACTTATTCCACTGAAGTCCTGAACCCCTAAAAGTCATCCCTGAGGGTAGAATCAACTTTTTCGAAACTCCCATTCATGTAGATATTCTGACTTTCTCCCATGAATCACAATTTTGTTGTTGTTGTTGTTAGAGGTACGATCATGCCCTGTGGCCTAGGCTGGAGTGCTATGGTGCCATCACAGCTCACTCCAACCTCAAACTTATAGGCTTCTGCCACCCTCCCGCCTCGGCCCCCTGAGTTGCTAGGACTATAGGCATGGGCCATGGGCCACCGACTCCAGCTAATTTTTTTTTTTTTTTGTGGAGATGAGGTCTCACTGTATTTCCCAGACTATACTCAAACTCCTGACCACAGTGATCCTCCCACCTTAGCCTCCCAAAGCACTGGGATTATAAGCATGAGCCATCACACCCAGCCACAAGTGTTGTTAACAGCCTCTAGAAAAGTAAATTGTTTCCAGGAGATTTTCAGTTTACTTTGACCAGATCAATAGAGGAATCACTATCTATGGCAGCTATAGCCTTACAAAATGTATTTCTTAAATAACAGGACTTGAAAGTTTTAGTGACTCCTTGATCCATGGGCTGCAGAATGGATGCTGTGTTAACAGGCATGAAAACAACATTCATCTGCTTGTACATCTCCATCAGAGCTCTTGGGTAACCAGATGCCTTGTCGATGAGCAGTATTAACAATACTTTGAAAGGAATCTTTTTTTTTTTCCCTGAGGAAGTAGGTCTCAACAAGGGCTTAAAATATTCAATAAACCATGCTGTAAGCAGTTGTGCTATCATTTAGACTTTGTTGTTCCATACATAGAGCACAGGCAGAATAGATTTACCATCTTCTTTAAGGTCTTAGGATTTTCAGAAGAGTCAATGAGCATTGGCTTCAATTTAAAGTGACCAGCTACATTACCCCCTAACAAGAGACTGAGTCTGTCCTTTGAAGTTTTGAAGCCAGGCATTGACTTCTCTCTAGCCAGGAAAGTACTGGACAACATATTCTTCCAATAGAAGGCTGTTTGATCTACAATGAAAATCTGTTGTTTAGTACAGCCACATTCATCAATTATCTTAGCTTGACCTCCTAGATACCTTGCTGCCGCTTCTACAATAGTACTTGCTGCTGCAACATGCACTTTTATTATAAAAACAGCTTCTTTCCTTAAACCTCATGAATCAACTCATATGCTAGCTTCAGACTTTTCTCCTGCAGCTTCCTCACCTCTCCGTCTTCATTCACAGAACTGGGGAGTTAGGGCCTTGCTCTGGATCAGGGTGTGGTTTCAGGAAATGTTGTGGCTGGTCTGATCTTCTACTCAAACCAACTTCTCCACATTGGCAATAAGGATGTTGCACTTTCTTGCCATTCACATACTCACTGGAGTAGCCCTTTTAATTTCCCATGATAACTCTCCCTTTGCATTCACAACTTGGCTGTTTGGTGCAAGAGGCCTAGCTTTCAGCCACTCTCAGCTTTCCACATGCCTTCTTCTTACGCTTAATCATCTCTAGCTTTTGATTTAAAGTGAGAGATGTGAGACTCTTCCTTTCTCTCAAACAGTTAAGGAGTCGACTGCAGGGTTATTAACTGACTTAATTTCAATACTGTTGTCTCTCACAGAATAGGGAGGTCCAAAGGGAGGGAAAGAGACATTCAAAAGGGGGATACTTGAGCAATCAGAACACATACAACATTTATTAAGTTCGCACCCTGAAATTACAACAGTAACATCGGAGATTAACAACTGATCACAGATCACCAAGACAGACAGAACAAGGGAAAAGTCTAAATATTGTGAGAATTACCAAAATGTGACACAAAGACACAAAGTGAGCAAATGCTGTTGGAAAAATGGCACCAACAGACTTGGGCAATGTAAGGTTGCCACAAACCTTCAAGTTGTAAAGAAAAATGCAGTATCTGCAGAGCGCAATAAAGGGACACTTAATAAAAAGGGTGTGCCTGGAATGGCTTTCAAGTGCTAGTTTCTCTGTGCATTCATATGCATGGGTACTCCCACACACCCTCAAACACACACACACAGAAACATAACAACCCATATTCACATTTCTGCCAGGAAATACCATAAATCAATTTCTACTACTGTCTTTTTGGTTTTTAAAACAATCTACTGGACTGATAATGATGCCAATAATATTTTCTGGGTGCTCATCATTGTGTGAGGGATATTGCATACATTATTTTAATTTAATGCTCCCACAAATCCTAGGAGATTAGTATAATTACCATCCCATTGTACCAGTACAAAAACCAGTGCTTGGAATTATTAATGAGCTTGCCAAAGGTCACACATCCAGTAAATCGGGATACTGGGATCTGAACCTAGAAAATCTTAATCCGAACCCCATGTTTCTAACAGACATGCCCACTGCCTCTTCCAGGGAAGGTAGACAGGGCAGTGATAAGAGTGTCTAGCTGTAGGGCCACACATTATTTTCATATTTACCATTAAGATCTCAGGAAAGCCCCAATGACAGTAGGGAGAAAGAATGGAAAACTTAATCACTGTTCATTATTTTGCATCAGTTAAGAAATAATCTACTCTCTCAACTGTTACCAACAGACATTCTGAAAACTTCCTGGAAACCTCTATTTCTGTAAAACCATTGCTTTCAGCCACTAAGATCAGGTCATGAAAAAGTATGTATTAAGATTTAAAAACTTTAGGCACATACTGTTAAGTCAATAAAAATCCAATTACAAATATGTGACCACATTTTTGTTTGCACACATCCACAAACACCAGAAAATATAAACAAGAATGTGCAGTCATTATCTTTGAGATCACTATTTTTCCTTCTTTATGCTCTTCTATCTTTCCTAAGTGTTTCCGACTTACTGTTCTTGTAATGGGGGAAGTATGATTCAATGGCAGCTTTGGGAGAATAGTGAGAAGAGTTTAATGTTATTTGGACTGCTTCGGAAATGCACATTTTGAAGCTCCTACTATAATGATGCAAACAAAATCAAAGACTATGGTTATGACCAGACAGAACCTGATCAGCTGTGGAATCTGCAGTTCTATCAAAATAAAAGTGGTTGCTATCATTGCTTTATTTATTAAGCTACATTTGATGAGCACATTTAGTAAAATAAAAAGTTCTTGTCGGCTTTTTCAGTTGTGTCAATCTTTAAATTTTAGAAAAGCACTTAAAAAGCTAATACAAAGTAATTCTATCTTCCTTGAGCTACAATTTGTGGATTTTTTAAGAAGCCACGTTGAGAAGACTCATTTTAAACCATGCTTCTGTATTGGCCTAAGTTAATGGCTTATGCTGAGAAATATACCCTAGGATCACACCGTATCATAGAAATCAAAGGACATGTTTCATTTGTGAATAAAATTCATTACACATCAGCAGAAAGCTTTCAACAAGGAAATTCACACTCCAGAAAATGTACAGACATAGAGATCCAATCCAAGCTGCAGCCAGTTGGTGCCCACGACCTACTTTAATCACCCATTCATCCGACAAATATCTAATAAGTGCCATGCCCTGAACTAGGTATAGCCTAATGAGGACAGCATAGAGGAGGTACCACCTTGACATAATAGGATGTTTGGAATCCACTGGAATGCACTCTAGAAAATGAATACTACATGGCTTTCAATGCCCCTGCTCACTCACAAGGGGACATGACATTTAAATACACCAAAATACTTAGAATTCTACAATATTTAACACTGTATCAAGTCCAAGAAGAACAAAAGTTGTTCTTCAAAGGTTCCTGTTGTTGCAAATCATAACAAAAACAATAGCAACAGCAGGCCTTGCTTTGGAGCACGTGCAATGCATCAGGTACCCTGTCAAATATTTTACATCATTATTTCATTAATTTTAAGAGAAAATTCTTAGAATCCCTATGCTCACGTTTTGAGACAATGTATGCACCATTTTCCCCATTATGCAAATCCAGTACACCCAGAGCATGCTTCTCATTTTAATGAATAAATTTTTATGTAGAGCAAGTAAGGGCTTCAGAGGCAGACACATCAGAATGTGACTTGGGGCTCCACTGTGAATGCGTCATGTGGGCTTTGGGGCAAGCTCTGTGGTCGCTGGGCCTCTCTGTCCTCATCCCTGAAATAAAGACCCCAGTCGCTTTTCCCAGAATTCTTCAGAGGATTAAAGGAGACAGTGTGGGTGAGTGAATATGTCTGTGCATTGCCCAGTACCTGGTGTGGTACACGTACAACAGTTGACTATTCAAGATGTGACCCACAACCATACTACTTCATGTGCTCTCAATCTTTTACTGAATTCCATTTCATGCGAATTGTCCTAAGACTCATTATCTGATTTCCACAGGATTCTGTTGAGCTGGTAACCTTCTCTTTCCCTGCATCTGTGAAAACCTACAGCATTTGTTATACAGTCAATCAGAATGTAGGAAACAGGCTTAAGAAGATGTTGTTAATTGAAGAAACCTGCTGATCAACAATATGTACGGGAAATGTCTGTAAACAAACTGAAACATCTGTCCACATAAAAGTCTGAAAACAGATACGAAAATTAGCTTTTGAAGAAAGGAGTAAATGGGAGGCAGGGTAAAATAAACTTCACTCTATCAAGTGCTTAAAAAAAGAAAAAGACCCTACATGCCTTCTCTCTACAAAGATATCTGCATATTTTCCTGGATGCTAGATACATCTAGGCATATAAACATAATTCATACCACATCATCTCATTATTGTCACTCTGGAGACCACATGTTAAATAACTGAGATCACATAATGTATCTTTATTCCCATGGTGATAATATTCATATCCTAATGTTAAAAGTTCTGTCCTTTCAAAACCCATTCATTTGCTCAACTTTATATCAGGCTTTTACTATGTGCCTCGTACTACAGAATGAGGATATAGTCTAGAAGATTCCTAAGTGTTTGTCTATCCAGTTCCTCATATTCCATCATTTTCCTTCCAAATCACCCAAGAAAAATATTTCTGAAGCAGTCTTCATCTCTGTCAGTATTTAAAACATCTAGGTTGGGCACGGTGGCTCATGCCTGTAATCCCAGCACTTTGGGAGGCCGAGGAGGGCAGATCACCTGAGGTCAGGAGTTTGAGACCAGCCTGGCCAACATGGTGAAACCCCATCTCTAATAAAAATACAAAAATTATCCGGGCATGGTGGTGCGGGCCTGTAACCCAGCTATTTGGGAGGCTAAGGCAGGAAAATCACTTGAACCCGGGAAGCGGAGGTTGCAGTGAGCCAAGATTGTGTCACTGCACTCCAGCCTGGGTGACAGTGCAAGATTCCATCTCAAAAAAAAAAAAAAAAAAAAAAAAGTCTAAAAGAAAAGTCTATTCATGGCACTAAGGCTTTTGTTTATTTTGTTATTATTGTTTTCTGTATCTAGGGTATATTTAATACATATTCATTTTTTCTGTTGTTCTCAAGTCTTGAGTGGAACACATTTTAATTTAATAAAATAAAGTCTAGGGAAAATTAATTTACACATAAGGATAATATATATTCACCAAGACACCATTATTGTATATGGACTTTGTTGTTCTACTACTTAAAAAAAAAGAAAGTGAGACCTGACATTCCTTCATCAGACTTCTAATAAGGGGATGATGCACTTGGATGTTGTGTTTTGTTGTTGGTCACAACAGTTTCAAACTGTTCATTACATTACACATCAGGTTTTGAAAGGCTAAAAGCTGGATATCTCCCTAACAGAGACAAAGAGTGACAGCTAACTTTTAAAAAATACTTCTAACAGTTTGTTCATGGCCAGGTTTCTTCTAGCTAGTTTTCAGCATCAGAACTAAATGCCCCGTATCAGAGAATTTTAGGACCAGAGGAATGGTGTCCTCCGGTCCTAAATTTTAGGACCAGACATCATCTAGTGTCTCTCAAAATATGTCACATAGAACTGGTTTGCATAGGTTAGATGATGTGACACGAGAGTTTGAACCCCAATACTTTTTACATAGTACATGCTCAGTAAATGCCTGATGAATAAACGAAGTGGGGAAGTGAACGTAACAAGAATAGGCTGAGAAAGACTATGGCGGCACTGTTTTAAAGGAATGAGTCTGGTTATAATGAAATCTTAAGCAGCTGACCAGGCTGATGCAAAGGTTCCAATCTCATGGAAACACGCTTAAGAAAGAAGACTGAATTAAAGAAAGTGAGATATAGACTGTATTATACTAGTATTATACTATAGAATCCAAACTTCAATGATAAGAAAGGCTATCAGGAAACACTTTTGCTTTCTTGTTTTTTTTTTTTTTAATAGAAAAAGGGGGGTAAGAAAAAGGTGCCAAAGTATTAAGAGGGGTGAAATCTCTGAGGGGTGGGATTATGGACAACTGATTACTTTTTTTCCTTTTTAAAAATTACATTAACACATGTAAAACAAAATCTGCCATCTTAACCATTATTAAGTGTGTAATCCAGTGGCATTAATGTCACTGACAACGTTGTACAATTATCACTACTATCTTTTTCGTCATCTTGAAGAGAAATTCTTTAACTATTAGGCAGTAAATTCCCAATCTGGTCCCTCTCTCCAGCCCTTTGGCAACCTCTAGTTCATTCTGTCTCTCTGAATTTGCCCATTCTAGATCTTTCATACAAGTAGAATCATACAATGTCGGTTCTTCTGCATCTGGCGTATTTCACTTAGCATAATATTTTCAAGGTTCATCCACAAGTGATTTTTTGGAAAACTATTTTCACATATTAAATTATCTTTTACAATGGAAATGTTATATACAGGAAACCAGAAGGCTTTGTGTCTCAAATAATGAGCAAGATACAGAGAAGCAGAAGCAGGAAAGAGAAGCTATCTCAAGCAGGAGGAATGAGACAGGCAAAGGGGCACAGGGCAGAGGACAGGCAGTGCCTCCAGAATGGCACAGAGAGTGGTGTCCAGGATTAATGGTCAGTAAGTCAGACTGCACCTCTGAAATCAGCCTAGCAGACAACATGTGAGATATAGCCCAGATCATCTTGCACAGCTCTTACCACAGATCCAATCCACTGACCAAAATACACAGCGTATTACTTACAATCGGAAGCCCTAATTTCGCAGGCAAGCATATTCTGCATGAGTTGGCAGGTTACAAATGAACACAAGAAGACAGCATCTGTCAAGCGCCTTAGGAAACCAGGCAGAACCAAATGTAATTCCTTACCTGAAAAACATAAACACATAACACATATTAAAATTCAACAGGCAAATTTTATGTCTTTCTTAGTAGTTTAAGCCACATGTTTAATCAATTATTTCTTTTTCTCATGGCAGGCTGTCTATGGCAAGTGGATATTTAATTCTTTTTTTTTTTTTTTTTTTTTTTGAGGTAGAGTCTTGCTCTGTTGCCCAGGCTAGAGGCACAATCTTGGCTCAGTGCAACCTCTGCCTCCCAGGCTTCCCAGTAGGTGGGATTACACGTGTGCACTACTATGCCCAGCTAATTTTTTATATTTTTTGTAGAGACAGGGATTTGCCATGTTGCCCAGGCTGGTCTTAAATTGACCCACCCACCTCGGCTTCCCAAAGTGTTGGGATTACAGGTGTGAGCCACTGCACCTGGCAGGATACTGAATTCTTTCTATTTTTTGAGACAGAGTCTCGCTCTGTCACCTAGGCTGAAGTACAGTGGCGCAATCTCGGCTCACTGCAACATCTGCCTTCCTGGTTCAAGCGATTCTCCTGCCTCAGCCTCCCAAAGTAGCTGGGACTACAGGCGCCCATCACCATGCTGGCTGATTTTTGTATTTTTAGTAGAGACAGATTTTCACTATGTTGGCCAGGCTGGTCTCAAACTCCTGATCTCGTGCCTTGGCCAGCCGTGAGCCACTGTGTTCAGCCCTGAATTCTTAATTCAGTGCATATTTTTCCTTGATTCAAGACTATTTTGAGGTAAATGTTCCTATATAGGATGATAATAAATGCTCCTGATGCAAGTATATGGAGTCACTGTATCAAACCTAACTCAGAATTGATGATATTATTGACAGCGTAGTTATTTCTGGGACATAACAATCACATAATCAAATGGACCCTCAAATCCCACTTAAAATCTCATCCAACCCCTGAATTCACCTATTGAATTGTTAGGTACCTATCCATTCACTCAGCACATCTAGTAAGCACAAACTATGCTTGCTGATGACATGGAGAGGAAAAGCATGAGTCTAGCCATCAACGACTAATATAATATAGAAATAAACTATATTCAAGCCTCTTCCCTCTTCACTGATGAATATCTGGAAAATAATTATATTAGTTTGGACTTCCTCTGCCTAGTCAATCACTGACTCAGTAAGTATATTCAGAGCATTTCTCTGTGCTAGGAATACGTAATACAGCAGCAAAGACTGCCCCATCTCTGGCCTTGGGGAACTTACAGTCTAGCAGCAAATACAGACATTTTAGTATAAGCACATGTAATGGGAGGGTCAAGCAGGCCAATGCTGTCTGGGCTAACGAAAGCTGCCTTGAAAAGGTACATTTAAATTGAGATCTAAGCCAGGCATGGTAGCTAACGCCTAACATCCCAGGTACTCAGGAGGCTGAGGCAGGAGGAACATGAGAGGCCAGAAAGTCAAAGCCAGCCTGAGCAACAAAACAAGACCGTGTCTCAATCACCTAAGGGATGAATAGGAGTTAAAGGAAAGTGTCATTTAGGTGTATGAAAGTGGTTTCCAAACTGTGTTCAAGGGAACCCCCTCAGGAGTTTTAAGACCCTCTCAGGGGATACATAAGCTCAAAACCACTTCTTAATAATGCAAAAATGTACATGTCCTTTTCACGCTCATCTTCTTACAGTTGTGTTTTCCAGAGGTTACAGGCCTGAAGGCAGAAGCAGCAATGAGAACCCAGCTGTGCTATATTAAACCAGACTGCCCAGAGATGGCCAAAATCCTAACAAAATTCCACTCGTCTCACCAAATATTTAGCTCTAGAAACTATTTCTTTCAAAAATGTTACTTAGGTTAATACATAATAGGTATATTATTATGATTTTTTAAGTGAATTAATATACATTTGTAATTTCTCGGTTTCCACTTCTAAAAAGGTAAATATACAGGGAATAAAAGCTCTTTGATGTCCTCAAATATATTTAAGAGTACAGAGGGGTAAACTGTGGACTTTAATTAGGTGATGTGTTGATACAGATTCATCAATGGTAACAAATGTCCCACAATAATTCAAGATGTTAAGAAGAGAAACTGCGAGGGAGAAGGAGAAAGTGTCCATGGAAACTCTCTCTACTTTCTATGCCATCTTCCTGCTAAACCTAAAGCTGCTCTAAAAACTAAACTCTGCTTAAGGGGGAAAAAAAGAGTCTAAAAGAATTACAAGACCAAAAGGTTTGAGAACCACTGGCCTACAGAAAGGTAGAAGAGAAGCCAGTGGGCGAGGCAGGGGTGGTGGGCAGAAAAGCCAGTGAGCCAGATGCTGGGAAACCAAGACTCAGGGTGCCGATGATTAGGACCAGGATGTGGCTCAAAAGGCAGTTTTAAAAAAGATGATGCTTCACAACATTCCTGCCAGAAACGGCTCTCCTCCTCTCTCCTAAACTGATGATAGCTCAGAAGGACAAAGAAAACCTGAGTCTCCAAGGCAGTCAGGCTCCAAGCATAGGCCCAGGTGCTCCTTAGCAGCCAAATTTAGACATGAAGACTTTTCAGGTTTGCACTTATCTTACTCCTAAAGGAGTTAAGGTGTGGTTACTGTCGTTGTTTTAATATCTATTAGGTGACTGAAAAATTGCCCTCAAAGAGTTGCTGAGAACAGTGACATTAAGCTGACCCCATGCTCACTGACATTACTTTCTTGTGTGTCAAGTAGAACACTAAAACTGTGAGCCACAGGAACATTCTGATTCTCAAGTTCAAGTCTTTTGGGGATGACTAATGCAAAGCCGAAGGGGGTAGGATATGGGTCTTTAGATCTTCTGGCTCTGCTCTGAGTTAGGATTTTCTAAAACTGAGCAGAAACCCTCAGAGAGTCCAGAATAGAAGGAAAATTATGTATCTTTTCAGACATAGCATAAGAATGTGTAGCTGCTGCTTTGTATTGCAACACAGTGTGGGGCAGGCTAGGTTCACCTGTCCTTCCATTGTTTCAACTGATACTCATTAAACACCTACCGTGTGTCACATCTGATGTCAAGGACCTGGTGATCAAGTTTAGGAATATATTTAAAAAAACAGGCCACAATTACAGAGCTTGACACATGCAATGAGAGAGTTAAAGAAAGGATGCTATGGGCCCCCGAAAAGAAGGACATGAGAAACATGATCTTCTGGAGGAGCTACTGTCAAAATCGAGGCCTGGTGGGTGATTAATATTTGGTCAGGTTAGTAGACAGTGGGGTATACAACAGTTAAGACTGGAGAAACGACACGGACTAAAGAGCGGAAACAACAGAGGATCCCAAAGCAGCCCTGGGAAAGGGAACAAAACTGGAGGCAGGAGAGTAATAGGGTGGTGATGGTGGTCCAGATGGTGTCCTCAAGCAGGCCAGGGGCAGTGGGGCTAGACGGTAGATGTGTTAACATTGACAGAGCCCAGCCATGACTGTAAACGGAGGTATGGGAGGAGTAAGAGGAACACAGCACACCCAGTCAATTCTCTACAGTGGGAGAGTTAATGGGGGGCTCCCAAGACTTCATCACGTTATGATGCAAGGCACTCAGTGGTAGCCAGCAAACCTCAGAGATGGTGATGGTGAAGTTTAAATGAAAGAATACCAAATGTCTGTAAATACCTAATGTAATTCATAAGAGCTGTGGTTACTGTTACTGTAGCTATCCTTATAACTGAGCATCTGTCAAATAAGTAAGATGTAGGTGATATGATTCTATGTAAATAATAACCAAAATCAGTTGCAAAACTGTTCTGTGGCAACCTGGATGAGATGGGAGACTATTATTTTAAGTGAAGTAACTCAGGAATGGAAAACCAAATATCGCATGTTCTCACTCATAAGTGGGAGCTAAGCTACGAGGATGCAAAGGCATTAAGAATAATACAATGGACTTTGAGGACTCAAGGGGAAAGGATGGGAAGGGGGTGAGGGG
This sequence comes from Alouatta palliata, assembly GCA_004027835.1. NCBI lineage: Eukaryota > Metazoa > Chordata > Mammalia > Primates > Atelidae > Alouatta > Alouatta palliata. The sequence continues at coordinate 55,411 of PVKV010005328.1, forward strand.
GTAGAAGACTACAAATTGGATCCAGCGTACCCAGCTCGGGTGATGGGTGCACCAAACTCTCATAAATCACCACTAAAGAACTTATTCATGTAACCACATACCACCTGTTCCCCAAAAACCTATGAAAATAAAATAAATATATATATATATAACTAGGTCCAGTCTGAGTAAAAAAAAATCAACTGTGCTGTGGGCCAGTCATTCATTATGCAAGTAAGGATGAGGATTATAGCAAGTAGAAATGATAGTACAGAATCAAATGCTGACCAAGTGAACAAAAGGGGAGGCCTCAAGAAATGTTCTGGCATCTTTACTTTTAAGAGGAGGTTTTGTTTGGCCTTCTTAAGCAAGATCCAGATGATACAGAGCATACTGTTTCCACCTACTCCGTAACACAGGAGGAAGCATTTAAACTCAAAATGATGGTGCAATGAGAAACGGGGTCAGGGAGGCTGCAAGCACAGCAAATGAGGAAAACGCACATTCCTGGTGGCCAAGGCTCTGGTTAAGGCCAGGCAGAGCAGAAAGGGGTTCCTGTGGGTGATGAGGCTGAGACACATGCTGCAAATTAAAACCCAAAGGCCAAAATCCACTGGCAAACACCAAAACAAGATGGTCCCATAATTGGCAAAATAATAGGGACTCCAAAGCAAACATCCTATAACTCTGGTCACTGTGCTGATGGAGGGCAGGGACAGAAATCTGAAGAACCTGAAAGGAGTTACATATGTGATAAGGAGGCTGGGAAAATGGGTTTTTTTAAAAAGGGAACAAGTACCAGGGATTTATAAATACAGAATTGAGAAAGTGATCTTCAGTGTTGCTTCTCCAGTAGAAATCCATCTCCCTCTAAGACAAAATCTACCATAACAATCAAATCAACAAGCTAGATGAACTGTAAAATGAGTTCATAAAGTTTATAAAAGACCTCACAATATAGTTCCTCTAAATAGTGATTTGATTTGTTTAACAAATACTGGTTCATACATATTTTAGAAACATATGCAATGTAATTAGCAACTATGGGAATCAGAATTATGAGAAGTCAAATTTTACTGTGTAAACCAGAAGTTCTCCATATGTGGTCAATGAACAGCTAGTATTTCCCCCACTTGAGGAAAAACGCTTACTTTGGAGTCCAATTCCAGATCTATAACATTAGAATCTTGGGTTTCAGGAATGCGTTTTTTCACAAGTTCCCCCACAAGATATTTTACATACACTGAAAGGTGAAAGCCACCCAGGGAAAGCAAGTAGACCCTTACATATTAACTGTTCTCGATCAGCATAACAAGTATATAGTACTACTTGAAATTTTTCCAGGAAAAGAAACAATACTACAGAGGGAGACCTCATGAGACATTAAAATAAGCTACCAAAGAGGCTTGAAAACTTCCTTGTTATAAGATGCACCAGGCAAGTGATTCAACCTCTCTGAACCTGTTTCCTCATCTTTAAAATGGGATTAAAAACAGTTTCAGAAATTTGTTATGAGGGTTTACTCAGCTAATGTGTTTATTGTGTGCACATGTGCCTGGCACCGGGCAAGAGCTTGGTGAGTATAAGCTATAATTATTTAAGAGAAACAGCTGATGAAAATGGTAGACCTAGTCCTGCGTTTGAAAGATGAGAAAAGCATCAATCCCATTTCTGCCCTTACTCTAGCACAGAGACTCTGAAATAAATGTAAAGATCCTTCAGCTGGAGGCTTCTCATGAAGAAAGAAATTGTCCTGCCCCCTGCTGGGCAATGGTGCACTGACAGAGAGAAAGCCTAGAGAAACGTTCCCAGTAGCACAGCCAGGCTAAAGCCTTCTCATTGTGTGGCAGGGTCTCCTTCAAAGAGCACACAGTGTCTCTCCCTTTGTCTACTTTTGATGTCTCTTTTCAATCTAACATTATGATGTCGCACTGACCTTCGGAGAAAAGGTCATTGTTGTAAACGGTTCTGATAAGCCGCTTTCTAAAAAACACTTCCTGGATGCTAGCAGTATATACTTCTTACTAAGTGGAAAAGACGATGATCTTGTCATTTAATAGTGGCCTTAGGAAAGAGAGGGATGACAAAGGCAGTTTCCAAATGTCACTGAAGAATGGCCTTTGCAAGTATCACTGAGTCAAATGTGGGCAGTGTGTAAGGACGTATGTGTGCATATTTGCATATGCATGTGCATATCATGTATATGTTTTCTCTAAAGAAAATATATTAAAACTTTACACTCAAGTTCATGTAACAATTTTATAGTTTAAAAGATGTACAATATTTAGAGTCAGAAGACTTGATCTGCATCCAGTTTTTAAAAATTTCCTTCTTTATTCTATTCTTTTACAAACATAGAATTTCTTATGGAAGAACTTTTTAAAAAGCTATTTATCCTTAAAGATATATTCTGAGGTTTTTTGCTTTTTGGAAATGGGGTCTTGCTATGTCACCCAGGTTGGAGCGCAGTGGTGCAATCTCAGCTCACTGCAGCCTCAACTTCCCAGGCTCAAGTCATCCTCCCACCTCAGCGCCCCTAGTAGCTGGGACTACAGGCACAACCCACAAGGCCCAGATAAATTTTTTTTGTATTTTTTGTACAGACAGAGTTTCATCATATTGCCCAGGCTGGTCACAAACTCCTGCACTCAAACAACATGCCCACCTTGACCTCCCAAAGTGCTGGGATTACAAGCGTGAGCCACTGCACCCTAGCAAAGATATCTTTAAATAGAAGTAGCTTTAGGATCAGATTCAAAACTCAGCTTCTGTTGTTTACTTTAATATGCTGTTAGGTAAGTCACTTTTAATTTTCTCCTATAAGATGAGGAAATGCCTACTTAGATTTGGAGTGAGGAATAAATAAAATAATATATGAGAAAGTGCTTTATAATTGGTAACCAATCAAATCAATGTAATTTAATGTCAAAGTTAATAACATAATTAATCCAAAATGGCCGTTCTCCACAAAATGTTAAAAGTAATCTTGTAAATGACATCTGTAATCTCAGAGGTACAATTCCTAAGCATGCAGAACCAAGCTACCAAAGTTATAGTGTCATGCAGGCATGTATTTTTGGTTAAGGACAGGGCCTTGAAGTGTGTTGACAGAGTCTCTTCTTGATCAAACTTCAGTCTGGTTCCCATGAGCCCTCTTTTCTGACAAGACCTCAGCCTTAACCCCTGTCCTGTCTTTGGCTGGTCAGCCCAGTTTTAGCAAAGAATCCTACTAAGTCATATCCCACCCCGACCCCAGTCCTTGATATCTGATTATCTTGGCCTGCCTTCAGCAAGAATCCTGTTAGGTAAGTATAGCCAGAATCCCCCTATTCTGATATCTCCTCTTAGTCATTTTCCATCCACTGACCTCCCCTCACCCTCACCCTTAAATTCTACTTGTCCTGGCTGTATTCAAAGTTGAGCCTGATCTCTCTTCTCTATTGTAATATCCCTATTACAGTACTCCTGAGTAAAGTCTTCCGGACCACTTTAACAAGTGCCAGAATAATTTTTTTCTTCAACAGTGTCTAAAAGAGAAAAAGGGAAAGAAGGAAAGATGAATGTCACAGTGCAACACCAAAGATGGCAGAGACCAGGATAAGAAAATCTGGGAAGATTCATATATCCTGAATTGAAACTGAATGCCTGAGAACCATAGGGACGCACTGCAAACATATACACTCAGTTGATTTTGCGAGATCTAAACCGTCCAGACTAATCAGAATTTGTGGTATTATACACACTCCGCCATCGTCAACCCAATGAGAAAACTAAGAAAAATACTAATACGAAGCACTCTCCAGGTTATCTCACCAAATCTTCACCAAAAACACCTATGAAGTGGATATGGCTATTATCCCAATTTTATTGGTAAAGTAACTGAGAGTTAAAGAAGTAATCTGTCACACTTGTAATCCCAGCACTTTGGGAGGCCGAGGAAGGTGGATCACCTGAGGTCAGGAGTTCGAGACCAGTCTGACCAACATGGTGAAATCCTGTCTCTACTAAAAATACAAAATTAACTGAGCATGGTGGCACATGCCTGTAATCCCAGCTACTCGGGAGGGTGAGGCAGGAGAATCACTTGAACCCAGGAGGCGGAGGTTGCAGTGAGCCAAGATCACACCATTGCACTGTAGCCTGGGCAACAAGAGCGAAACTCCACCTTAAAAAAAAAAAAAAGTAGTTTATACCCATGTTACATAGCTTGCAAGTGAAAGAGTCTAGACTCAACCCCAGGCAAGTTGATTCCGAAGCCCATTCTTTTAATCACCACACAAAACTGCCTCCCAGGGAGTAATATCCAGGAGAAAGAAAAAGTAAAGTTGAAATTCTAGGAAAAGCAGAAGGGCCCAGAAGGGGTGAATCACCTAACTTCAAGATCATAGGCATGAGAAAGGACCACACAGCTGCAGGTACAGGCTGTAGAGAATATCTGAATGAACACAATGTCTAACAGAATGAATAACTTATTGTACCCTCTGCATTAGTTATAATCATACAAAATCTTTCTCATTGATCTTAGGGATTCCCAAAGAACTTTCTTCAATTCCCCAACCTCATTTTCTGTTCGCTTGAAATCAATCATATGATAAATACTGCTATAATATAGTGACTTTTTACCAATTATTTTAAAGGATAAAAGCAAAATCCACAATTCCTTCTTATTACTGAGAGACAGAATTTTGATCACAACTACAAAGTGTGAATCAAGCAAATATGCCAGGAGATGATGTCAAAACAATGGCACTTTTTTTTTTTTTTTTTTTTTTTTTTTGAGACGGAGTTTCGCTCTTATTACCCAGGCTGGAGTGCAATGGTGCGATCTCGGCTCACCGCAACCTCCACCTCCTGGGTTCAAGCAATTCTCCTGCCTCAGCCTCCCGAGTAGCTGGGACTACAGGCACGTGCCACCATGCCCAGCTAATTTTTGTATTTTTAGTAGAGACAAGGTTTCGCCATGTTGACCAGGATGGTCTCGATCTCTTGACCTCGTGATCCACCTGCCTCGGCCTCCCAAAGTGCTGGGATTACAGGCGTGAGCCACCGCGTCTGGCCAACAATGGCACATTTACAATTAATTTCCATTCGCATTCAAGTGATGATTGCAAGAGGAAAAAAATAAAGAGTTAATTACTGAAGAAAGGAAAAAAAATAACTATTTAAAACATCTATCAAGGACTTACAGGACACAGGAAAACTCATTCACCCAATTTTATGTTCACTCACTTTTCGTCCCCAGATTTCTGTGTGTAACATCACTTTTCAGGACCAAGAAAATTATTCCACAAGCTTTTGAAACAAGTACCTCATTACATGTATTTCAAGATTCACTTTTTGATGTTGGGCCTGCCTTTTCATTACTGCCACTTTCAAAGGCAATGTCTTAAGGGAAAGAGTTTCGTGTAAACCAGGTTTTCCCCTTAAAGGCAGTGCTAGTTCTAGGCAGCTAAAAGAACTAAAGCTTTGGAGAAGGCCTGCTGGGTTTCCAAATACTTTATTCTCACTATTTCAAACCAAATATGCCAAGTTACAAATGAACATATGGTGACGTCTTAGCCAACTAGTTTGGATTACTGTCCAAATTAGAGACTAAATCTTGGAGGTTATACTTATTTAGAGTAGGTATCAGCTAGCTTTCTATCTTTAAAAAGAAATATCTTTCATATAAAGAGAGGTGAGAAAGGGACTGGCCAATTAAATAACTGTTACACCACAAATAGTTCATTCATTCATTCATTTTCTTTTTTGAGATGGAATCTCACTCTGTCACTCAGGCTGGAGTACAGTGGTATAATCTTGGCTCACTGCAACCTCCACATCCTGGGTTCAAGTGATTCTCCTGCCTCAGCCTCCCTAGTAGCTGGAAATACAGGCGCGCACCACCAGGCCCAGCTAATTTTTGTACTTTTAGTAGAGATGGGGTTTCACCATGTAGGCCAGGCTGGTCCCTAACTCCTGACCTCAGGTGATCCGCCCGCCTTGGCCTCCCAAAGTGCTGGGATTAGGCATGAGCCACCATGCCTGGCCACAAATAGTATATTTACATTATATCAGTTAACGCTTACAATTCACTCAAGGAGGTAGTTTTCTCTAACAATCAAAGAGAAAAAGCTTAGAACGCTTAAGTAATTTGGACAGGTTCGGGGTCATATCTGACCTGATCCGACCCCATACTCTTTGCTCTATACCTTTGGTCTCTGATAGCAGAATATTCAGTCAAGCATGTGAAAGTGTATTTAAATGAAAAATCACTGTTTTGTATAAAGTAGTTCGGGGGCAAGGAAACAGTGCGGGTGGTAATTAGAATTCATTTCTTCTAGATGGTCTGTGATACAATACAGCATCAAGTGGTAGGAATTTACATATAGGCATATAAAGTGATTAAGTGTTCTAAGAAAATGTAAATGAGACCCAAGGATACAATTGTATACTTCTATGGCCTACAGGAAGGTTAGCATAGTGCTTTAATATTTTCTCATGTGAATAATGAAATTAACTTACCCACAATTGGGGTAAAAAATTCAGGCAACAGCTATTCTGCAAAGTTACCATTATTATTAAAATAAAATCTTATTAACCTCATGCCAACTCATTTCAGATACTACTAATTTGAGAAAACTGTTACCCTGGAGGCAACTTTATGCATTATCATTCTGTAATATAAACACTGAATAATCTAAACCTAGATAATTCAAAATCTGTCATTTCTGATCACTTACATTTCAAATTCATAGTTCTACCATTTCTTACTTCTGAATAAGCTCTCCCCCTAAGTCTTTAAAATAATTTCAACTTTCCGAATGAGATTCCAAAGATTTTCTATATCTGGGAACAACTACACAATGTTCGTGAAGTTAAAAATTACTGTGTTGGGGTTTATGGACTTCTATCTTTTTCAACTTAGTTCGCTCTGTGATTGATCCCCACGTACTGAGAAGAAAAGGGACAATCCCATGTAGTTTTCCCTGAGAAAAAATAAGGAGTTAGAGACTACACTCCTCTAAAGATGGATTCTAAAGATGGCCAGTGGCGAAGAAATTGTGCACGTTTTTGCACAGCGTAAGTAAGTTAAATGGTGGTGCATGATGGTGTGTATGAGAACAATGTTCTCAAGTGATGGCGAGCTAAAGAAAAGAGAAGCTTGGCCGGGCGCGGTGGCTCACGCCTGTAATCCCAGCACTTTGGGAGGCCGAGGCGGGTGGATCACGAGGTCAAGAGATCGAGACCATCCTGGTCAACATGGTGAA
>PVKV010005328.1:62739-82519 GCA_004027835.1 Alouatta palliata
AAGCTGGAAGATTTCAGTAAAAGTGAAATGTACTAGTAACTTTAGAACACTTTAAATTTCTCATAAAAACATGAGTAAAGGTCATACTTCGCATGGGGACCCTGCTTATTTAAACACAACCCTGCCCTAAGGCAGAACAACCGGAGCATGTCTTTATAAATGATACATGCTCATCCCAGCCTCCGGCTCCTGATGTCAGCAGAGGTCTCTACCATAACAAGTCCTTCATAAGCATCTCTGTACATCCTGAGATACGTCCTTTGCCAACTGTACGCAGTCTGAAGCGAATTATGGTGGCACAGTCTCTTCCTGTAAACTACCTCTGTGAAAAATTACAGTCATATTTCCAGATGACACATTTTGAAGTCATCAGGAGGCAGTCTTATCTTCAATACAGAGTGCTCAGAAAACAGGGCTAAAATGAAAGCAATAGAAGAAGACAGTGCCTACATTTCAGTCTCAACTAAAACATAATACCCACATACACAAACAAACCATCATACAAGCAGGATACTTTATTACCTATTCTTGATGAAAAACAGAAATCCTCTGGTAATGAACTTATGTATGAACCCATACACGGAATGGCAAATTTGAAAGCATTTTAGTTAAAGAAAATAACTCAAATACCATATTGAAATAATTCTCTTCAGATACTTAAGAAAATGTACTTGAGAATCTCATAATTTATCACAGCTCTGGGTAGCTACCTCCTTGCCGGGAGGTTTACAAAATCACTTAACAGCCCTTCTCAAATTATGTAGCTTTCCATTTGCTACTTTTTAACAGTAACTTGGAGAGAAAAACGTATATGATTTTCTATGTGAACTCTTTTAATTTTCACTGAGTTTCAGGGCAAAAGCACTGACTTATAACCATTCCAGAGGACCAAAGCTGGAGGCCAGGGAGAGGGCTTCTACACAAAAGAGGTTTTCTGAAATTTTAAAATAAAGAAACTACAATGTAGCTATATAACCAGTGATTCGTTTTTTTCAAAAATGTACCATAAATTAAATTTCTGGCCAGGTGCAGTGGCTCATGCCTGTAATCCCAACATGTTGGGAGGCCGGGGCGGATGGATCACCTGAGGTCAGGAATTCAAGACCAGCCTGGCCAACATGGCAAAATCCCGTCTCTACTAAAAATACAAAACTTAGCTGGGCATGGTGGTGTGCACCTGTAATCCTAACTACTCAGGAAGCTGAGGCAGGAGAATCGCTTGAACCTGGGAGGCAGAGGTTTCAGTGAGCCCAGGTCACGCCATTGCACTCCAACCTGGGCAACAGAGCCAGACTTCGTCTCAATCAATCAATCAATCACTCAATTTCTATAAATAGAACCATACCCTCCTAGTGACTTAAACCATCTTCTCAGAAGTGTTTTAGTTCATGTGGGAACTACTAACTGCTTCAACTTTTAAGTTTCTCAGCCACATGATTTAAAGAAAGAAAATCTAAAATAAATTAGTTGAGAAATTAAATATTCATTTCTGCTTTCTCTGATTTATAAAGTTGAGACATTCATTGGTTTAAAAAGCAAGACACACTTCAAACTTAACTAAATGTGTCACCTAATTTCCCTTAAACAATAAAAACACATAATCTTCTCTAGGGCGATACTTCAGAGCATTTCTTCTCTTTCCAGAAACTTCCTTCAGGAAAAACTGGCTTGAGAGACCCATTTCTGTGATGTCACAGCATCTTACACACACAAAGTTCTAAGTCACCTGAAATCCCAGGATCAACTTAAATGGGTTCTAACCAAAGCAACAACAAAACTTGCTGACTTCAAAGTTCTGTTGACTCGAGGAGATAAATCTCCCAGTCTTAGCTGAGTCTTTTCAGAGAAATGCAGAAAAGACTCCCTAAAATGCAGCTGTTGAGCCAATCACCTTTTTATGGAAAGACACAAAGTGGAGCATCTAGGGAGAGAAATAAAGCTTACAAACAAAACTAGAGGAAAGGAGAGAGAGAAAGGTCATTCATCCTTTTCAAAGATGCTTACTTACACTATTGATTTTATTCTGTTCAAAACCACCCAAATATTAGACATCCAGTCTGACTGCTCTTTTCTTTTAATCACTTGGAGCTCGTTTCTAAAAACAGCTTTCTTGAAATATCTGGAAAAAATGTCCTTATTGGTCCTCAGTGAGCCAGATTTTGCAAACTGCCCACACGAATCTATTACCATATTCTACCCAGCCTGCAGTATATTTATAATATTTTTAAGTAAATTAATTTCCACTATATATTCCCAAAGTAGCAGTTCTCAAATAGGGGGACTATCATGCCCCCGGGGACACCTGGCAACATCTGGAGATATTATTGGTTGTCACAAATGGGGGATGCTACTGGCATCTAATGGGTAGATATCAGGGATACTGTTAAATACCCTACAATGCACAGGACAGCCCCCACAACAAGCAGTATTCTGCCTCAAATATGGCAAGGTTGAGAAACTGAGAAATCAATTAATACTGTTGTTGCCTTCATTCAATGAGGGCAGAGTTTCTCAGAAAGGTAAACTTTCTGACTCAAAACTCTTTACTGGCTCCAACACACACCTCCAAGAATTCTGAAAAACAGGCAAATGTTTACTTAGTCCCCACATTTTAAAAACAAGATACTCAAGGAACATATGTGCTGGTGAATGTTAGAATTCAAATGTTAAATCCATCTAATCCTTGTGAGCTTTCTCATATATGATCTCATATGTATTTTCTTTACCACAGCCCCAGAAAGGAGAACTGTTATGTCCAGTGGGGGCAGGGGGGTGGGGATGGAACCTGAAACTGAAGGAAATAAAAACCAACTCGTCTATACTTTCCTGATAGGTGAGCAGGAGAACAGGAATCGAATCAAGTCCCTAATTTTAGTGTTCTTCCTCTCAATACCTGATGCCCTCCTCTAGGACAGTTTTTAAAATACTGAACTGAGCTGCTAAAATTATAACCATCTCATCCAATGCCACATAGTCATGGATGTCACTTAACCCATCCAAGTGTCAGTCTCCTTATCTATAAAATGGGAATGTGTTGTGAGGAAAAGAGGAGATAATGTTCCTTACATCTGTGCTTAGCACAAAAGAAGCACTCAACTACAACAGGCAGCTGCTCTTATTATTCTTGTTAGTGAGATCTCAGGACAATGTGTGTCATTACAACAGAATATTATCTGAGGAAAGAACCAAAAGAGTGGGATAGAAAACCCAACATTAAAAAAAAAAGCATTTATTGCAAAATACTATCTATCTCAACCAGCAGCAGTGGGCGGCGGGGGGAGCAGAGGAGGCTGATTTCAAGTTATATGGATCACAAGACTGATCAAACAGAAGTCTTCAACATTTACTTGCATTTATTTTCTTTTCTGTTATTAAAGACATAAGAGAATGGTCTTGATTTCAAAGTCATGGGGCAAAGCTGGGGCTAATAAATATGGGCTTGACCATGTAATATGTTTCAGTAAAAGTGACAGAGTCTATACCTCCTTATTTAAAGAGGTAGTGAAGAGATGGGAAAAACTCAAAAGGGAGCCCATTTTTATTTGAGTGATGTAGCAATGAAATTAAGATTCAGAGCTCTAGAATTAGCCTGGATTCAAATTTTGACTCTAGCTTGTAACTAGCCCTGACTAGTAGAAAGCCACACAACCTTTCTAACCTTCAGTTTCCTTGGCAAAAATGGGATGATACAATATATGTAATATTGTACCTTCATCTAATAGAATTGTGTTGGGAGTCAAACTCTCAACAAAGGGTCTGGCATATTGCACAAGGAGAATAAATGCTAACCACTGTTACTATGATTGCTGTCACCACTGTCTTACTCCTCCTCTTTCTCCTCCTTCGTAATGCCTAGCTGTAAGTATAGCTCACAGGAGGTACACAATAAATGTCTGCTGATTAGTAATTGTTTATGACACACTAGACACTGCTTTAAGAGGTAGTTACTACTATTATTCTCTTTTAAAAAGGAAGAAACTGAACCAGAAAGGGTAAGAAACCTGCCCAAAGTCACACAGCTAGGAAGCAACAGAGCTGTAAATATTTTTTTAAGAGATGGGGTCTTGTTCTGTTACCCAGGCTGGAGTGCAGTGGTGCAATCATAGCTCACTGCATCCTCAAACTCCCAGGCTCAAATGATAGGAATACAGGAATATAAAAGATAGGAATAGATAGGAATGCAAGACAGGAATATAAGCCCACACCACCATGCCCAGCTAATTATTTTATTTTTTGTAAAGATGGGGTCCCACTATGTGGCCCAGGCTGATCTCAAACTCCTGGCCTCAAGTGATCCTCTTCCTTTGGCACTCAAAGAGGTAGGGTTACAGGCATGAGCCACTGGCCCAACTTACAGCTGTAAACTGAGCCCACGCTGTCAGGCTGCAAAGCCTCTGTCCCTAGCTACCACACAACGCTGCCTTATGATAGAAGAAGTGAAAGATAGGGTTTGAGGAAGTTCTCATCAACATGAAATCTCAACAGATGAGACCCACCTGAGAAGGAGGGAAAGAAACCACACTCCTGAGATGGCCAGTCAGAGGGAGGCTTCCCAGAAACACTTCTTTGAAACAAGGGGTAGAGGTAAGCAGAAAACAGTCTTTGCGTGCAGTGAGCTTGTTTGCCATTTTAAACATACATAGCACCCATAGACAGACAGGCGGCCTGAGGACAGAATCAGAGATCCCAAACACTGAAATTACGCAGATATTTGAGGATGAAAGAAGGTGGACTTTCCACAGGACAGATGTAGCTAACCAACCTATGTGATCTGAAATATTCAAGTCCTCTTGACTTCCACCAGGCACATTCAATTTCCAGAGTTCTCTGGGATGTACTAGGCAAAAGATGGTATGTTTCAGAGAAAATAGTTCTCAGATATCACAATTTAACATCCATACACCTTCACCACCTGATTGTGAACCAAATTACAGGGGAATAATTATTAGATATGAGATTGAAATGGAAGAATCTTGTCCTGGTACAATTAAAGAAGACAAATGGAGTCAAATGAAGAATACTGTTAGACATTTTTATAAAGATGCAATTATTTTTCCAATAGACCTAGTACTAGTCTTGTCCAGTAAGGACTCTTCAGAACTGCAGCAAAATGCTAAATTCCAACAATGTTAAGCCATTTCCTATAGTAATTACATGAGGTTTCATTTCTAACCTCTCCACACTCTTTCATGTCTCTCTTTTCTAGTGGCAAATGCAGGGAGGTTAAGAGGAGCAAACCATTTTGTTTCAAGCCAGCCACAAACCAAATGCACAATGCCACAAAAGAAGTCTTTATTCCATCAGCCAGCGGGTTCCTCATTAACCGGCAGAGAATGAGCCTAGAATGAACAATTTCATGTTAATCACAGAAAACAGATGCCCATGATGGCTGCAGGTAAAACTGTTTTTGCCTCTCAGTACCACTCACTAGGGAATGTGATCTGTTTCATCTCCACTCTCCTTTCAAGGATTGCTGAGCCTCCAAGTGCTTGTGAAAACAAGTCAGGTGTGGGATGGTGCTATGAGAAATGAAAAATGGTCTTGACAAGATGAAAAGCTGCATTTTCCATCTTGTTCTTAAATAGGCTTAAATAGACACAAAATGAGGACTGCTTAACCCTTCCCCATCCACATCTCAATAGAGGAGACTGGAATAAGAGCCTAAAAAGTTTTCAGGAGGTCAACAGGGTGGTGGTGGGAACAGCCCCATTTTTTCTTTATGGTAACTCACTATCCAGGGCTCACAATATCCCAGAATGGCTGCATTTCACCAAGTAAAAGCCACTTCCAACACCCAGGGTCTACTAGGAAGGCAGTCCATGAATAAGTCACAGCTCAAGTGGTTCCTTTCCCGCTCCAACAAGAATCACAAATGCCTCCTGGAAGGTGGTTCCACTAACAGTTCAGCTCCTTGAACATCCATTTCTTCCTTCTCAGATTTTGAAACTCTGAACAGTTAGAGACTGCTGATGATATAGGAGATACATGCAGCAGAGGTGACTTGCAAGGCACTGACTGATTCTATGAACATCAGCCTCTCCTAGGAATCTCATTACTGCACAGCAGGTGAACAAGTGAAGTATAAACAATGGGAAGAAAAAAAAAACAGGAAGAAAAAAATGCACAGATTTCCAAAGGATGCCATCATTATTTTACTTTATAATGATCCCAAGAAAAGACTACTCATTGTTCATTTGTTCATTCACTGGAAAAACATGAGGAGGGCCCAAAGAAACAAAAATGCTATCAGTAACAATAATTACTTTCTATTTGTTTCTTTAGTTATATCACATGGGTGTGTTATTATAGGTGAGGTGCTCTGCTAAGTCCCTTACATACTTTTCTCACTGAATTCTTACAACCACCCACTGACATAGGTGCTACTGTTTTCGCTGTTCCATAGATAAGGAAACTGAGGTCCTGAAAAACTGAGTATCTCACAAGGTCACACAGCTAGTAAGTGGCTCAGATGGGATTGAAACTCTGGTCTGCATAGCAATTCACACAAGCATCATTCTACCTCTTTCGGCATGTGGTCTAAATGCAGGCATAACTTTACATACAAAGATATTCATTGCTGCATAATCTGGAACCAATAATGGAAAAAACATCTATTCCCCAAAGTAGCAGGGATGGTACATTTTTTTAAGCATCCCTACTACTTTGGAAAATAGCCATTCAAAGGGATATCTGCAGTGCAAGAGGCTCTCTGACCCTCCTCTTTTCCTTCCTGAAAGCAGGGATAAAATCCCCATATGGAAGTGTTCTCCCTGTACTCATAGGAAAGTCACATTCATATCATCAAGGATGGGAAGTTGAGACCAAGAGAATTCTATATGAACAAACCTTGTTAAAATAATTCTTACCTTCCTTCATCCTCCCTACATAATTCAGTTACTTTTCCAGAATTGTCTATGTTCAACCAAATATAAAAGCATCTACGTTTTGCCACTTCCTTAGATCTACATTTCCATATAAGAGTTCCCATGCCACATAAGACTTACATTACATAAATTGATAGGCTTTTCTCCTGTGACTCTTTCTCATAGTGCTTTAATTTTCAAGCCTGGCGGAGAAAAAACTAGGAAGGTGAAGATAAAAATCTGTCTATCTTGCAATAACATTTACATAGTACACATCACTTGTTACCCCCTTTTAAACAGCAACTCTAATATCCTCAAAACAACCCCAGAGAATTGAGGCATAAAGAAATAAAGTAATGTTCCCAAGTCACAGAGCTGCTAACACAAGGGCTGGATTCCAACCCAGACTGTCTGAAGGTGGTATCTGTGCCTATAAGCATTTCCCTACACTAATGGTAACAAAATAGCACAGTCTCCTAGTTGGAAGTGTAGGTATATTTCACATCGTACATGTGCTTAAAAAAAAAAAAAGAAAGAAAAAAAAAAGAGGAAGAAAGAAAAGAAAATCGTGAGGCGGGGCACACTGGCTCAAGTCTGTAATCCCAGCACATCAGAAGGCTGAGATGGGAGGAGTTTGAGACCAGCGTGGACAACATGGAGAAACTCTATCTCTACAAATAAATACAAAAATTAGCCAGGTGTGATGGTGGATGCCTGTAGTCCCAGCTACTGGGGAGGCTGAGGTGAGTGGATCACTTTACCTCTGGAGGCGGAGGTTGCAGTGAGCCGAGATCACACCGCTGCACTCCACCCTGGGGACAGAGCAAGACTCTATCTCAAAAGAAAAAAAAAAAACCTGGTTGTTTAAAAGGATTATAGTGGGTATTAACATGGTCTATGGTCTTCCTTTTCCTTTTATGATCGACATGAAATCCTCAAATACGGTAATCAAAATTTCTAGTTCCACACCTACCCGCTCACCATAAAAAAGAATGTAGATGTGAAAATGGCATGATACTTAATGATCAAGAGATTCTCAGGTAAAAATGTAATGTAAGCCAGCATGATATTACTTATTGTTGTGATTCATTCTCTGTGCTTCTCCCCCTCCACTCTCTTCTCCCACACTATTCAAAAAGGATAGGGAAATCTGAATGTCTAGCTTTGACATTGCAAGGGTTGCTGATACTCTATTTTACTATGTTTGCTATGTTTTCAAAGGAACCAATGTTTTAAAAGAAAAGGAACATCAGTTTATCCAATTTGGTTCTTCACTTTTTACTCTAAATCAAAGTTCAATTTACCTTAAAGTTTTAAAGAAGGCTGACAACTGGGGCCTTTTGGAAAGATCACCTCACTCTACAGAATACTTAGGGGAAAAATTCATCAAAAGCAGACAGCAGACATCCACCATCCACCGTCCACCATCAATCAGCTTCCTTTTTTTTTTTTTTTTAAACATCCTGTTTAGAATACAGTGAGAAAGTCATGTCATTTAACTTGGCTTTTTGGAAGGAATTTCAGAAATTATTTTAGTTTCTGGAATAAGCATAGGTGTAAACACACAGATTTAGTATATGCCTGGGGCTTGTTCATTTCTCTTACATATTTAAAAACAGAACCTCTTGTTTTGTCCTTTTTTACTTGGCTCATAAAGTGACATGGCAACAGACTGTATACTAATTTTCTGGGGGTTCAGCACTGAATCAGGAAGATGACCAAAAAACGGACACAATTAAAGAAATTATAGAAACTAAATTAAGTCAACCTAACAATGAAGCTGATTTTAAGAAAGAGGGAATGTCCCCAAGGTAAGGAATGCATCCTTCCCATCATGGAAGTCAATGGATGGCCCCTAACGTGGTATCCTCAGTGCTAGAGAATTTATCTAACATTATGTGACTTGCCTGTAAGTCACATATGTTAAAAGTATAACATATGTGATCAACTGCTGTAGAATAAAAATATTTGGCAAAGACAATAAATCCTATTTATAGGTCTGGTTTTGGGAATGAACCTTTACCAAAGGAGGGGAAAGGCTACTGATCCCATAATAGGATTGCCATTAAGCACCTTGGTTTTTATTTGAGGTAAGGCCAAGCATTTGGATGTGGCAATGGCAGGGACAACTATAAAGAAACCAATGTTAAACTGCCCATTAAGCTCCAGAGTCCCATTAACGCCCTTTACAAACTTGGGAGAGGTGTACTACTCTACCTTAAATATAATAAAGAAAACTGAATTTTAAAACATTTAAGTAACTTATCCAAAGTCATTTAGCTAGAGTTGGAAGAGTCAGGATTCAGGTCCCCAGGAAAAGCTAATACCAAACCCATTAGGCTGTGGTGCCTTTCCTCTCTCCTTAAGTTGCTTTGAGAAGTTGTGAGCTCCTGCTCTTTAGAAATTTTCAACCAGAGGCTATATGGCCTTTTGGAATTAATTTTGCAGAGAATTTAATCACTGGCTGGGGAATGCTAGTGATTCCTTTCTCACAAAATCTGTCCATTTTTCCATTATATGAGTCAATGGACAGTCTTCAACATGGGTTGCCATTTTCAGATTTCTCTGTCCCTCTCAATCTTGCTTCTAAGGAAAGCAGTGATTCTTCCTATACAACAGTCAGTTTCTGCAAATATCTGCCTAAATTTTTAATACATTTGTGAACCCTGCTAATATCACCAAAACATTTGCTGCCCTTAAATAAATAATTTCATCTGACCATCCCAACCTTGGTCCCATCTGTGGTTTTCTTCTCACTGCTTATTAAACTGAGATGAGTAGGCAAGACTGAACTATACCTAACATTTTTCTGCTTTTTTATTTAACAGCTATGGATATTGACATTTGCCTTCCTAACATATTTGGTACTAATTAAACCACACAGACTTAGCACACCTCTTTCTATATATAAAGCATGGCACAAGTTAGCAAATTAATCTTCAAAAAACCTTCATTTGGGTAAAGCGGGAGATACCTTCTTCAACTTAGAAACTGGGAGTTTAATAAGCTAAGTTTGTATTCAACACATAATATTATCTAGAACAAAGCAGAAGGAGTCCCAATCCTGGCCTGCTGGACAAGAGCTAGAATATACCCAAGCCACTGTGATTCTTTCTGGGTACCATACTTTAAGAGGAACACAAACTAGATTGTATCCAAAGAGGATGTGGATAATAGAAATTTGAAACTAGGTTGCAAAGGATTCTACAGCTCTCTCAAGTAGTATCATGTTAGGTGTATATCTAAAGCAGTGTTCCTTAGATTAACTCAAAACATGAATTGAATGGGATATACAAAGGGGAGAAGAAGAGGGGAAAAAGGAAAGGGGAGGAGAGGAGAGGGGAGGGGAGGGGAGAAGGATAATCTTATGGTCCAATAGTTTGAAATGGTATGTGACATATCATGTTCTCCTCTTGGAGTTTAAAACCATACTAGTGTTCTAATGAATATGGTTAAGGAATCGATGCTAAAGTTTTTTGTTTTGTTTTGTTTTTGTTTTTGTTTTTTACCTTGCCTAGACACCAATGATCTAATCCCAGTTATACCATAGTTGGCAACTTCCAATCACCAACAAGAGCTTCAAGACATCAAAACATGACACACTGAAGGTCTCTTAATAAAATGAAAAGGATGTGGAATGTGACCTGCTGAAAAAGAATAATCTTAATCACAGGCATTATTATAACAGAATAAGAGGCTGGGTGCAGTGGCTCACATCTGTAATCCCAGCACTTTGGGAGGCCGAGGCAGGTGGACCACTTGAGGTCAGGAGTTCAAGACTAGCCTGGCCAACATGGTAATACCCCATCTCTACTAAAAATACAAAAATTAGCCAGGTGTGGTGGTGGGCGCTTGTAATCCCAGCTACTCAGGAGGCTGAGGCAAGAGAATCGCTTGAACCTGGGAGGCTGACGTTACAGTGAGCCAAGATCACACCACTGCACTCTAGCCTGGATGACAGAGAGAGACTCCATCTCAAATAATAATAACAGTAATAATAATAATAATAATAACAGAATAAGAGAAAGCACACTAGCCTGGGAATAAAAGATACTTGGGTTCTAGTCCCAATTTGGTTGGTAACAAACTACCGTCTTGGGCAGGTCATATCACCCTCTCTGAGTTTCCATTTTTCTTTTTTCTTATATAAATGCATGGTCTAGATTCTGTAGCAGGAATGCCAGAATCATGACACATAAAATCAATCTGCACACATGTTCTGTTTGGCTAGCATGAACTCTCCAGATCATCAAGTATACCTCTCTATCTTATCAATGATCACCTATTCACACATTTTACTTGTCTGCTTGACCCGAGCAAGAGTGTTATCCCCCAAATTCTATAATATTTCTTACAGATCCAAAAATATATATCTCTTTCTGACTCACTCACAGTTTTTAGTTTTGTTTTTTTTTTTTTAATAAAGACTTTAGACCTGGGCAGTGGCTCAGGCCTGTAATCCTACACTTTGGGAGGCCGCAACAGGTGGATCCCTTGAAGTACAGAGTTCGAGACCAGCCTGGCCAACATGGTGAATAAAACCTTGTCTCTATTAAAAACAAAGGAGAGGAGAGGGGAGTGGAGGAGAGGGGAGAGAGAAAGAGAGAAAGACTTTACTCAAAGCATTATCAAAATTCTTGTCCTAAATTGGAGAACAGTTTTATAGTATTTAGAAAGCTCAAAGCCATTCATCCTTCTACTAAGAAAGAACTCCCCGCAAATGAAACTCTGACAATTTTTACATGAAATTTATGTTAGAGGCCACTGTTTTGGACTGATCTCCTGCACGAAGCCCCAACAGAACAGAACAAACCAAAATGGGGTTACTCATGCTAAAGTTTCAATCACCAAAACAAAACTAAGGTGTCTAACCTTGGGAGAAATGACAAACAGAGATGACAGCCAAATCCCTAGACAGTTCTAGCTGGCATGAAAGGGAAACCACCTCTGCTTTAACCCTTATGAGAAAAGCAACCTGACGTAAACTAAGTCACTTATTATGTATGCCATTTCCTTGTTCCTGGCTTAAGCTATCATATAAAAACTGACCATTCTGCCATGTCCAATGGAGTGCCTTTTTGAAATCTTTGGATGACATGCTCTCTGATTCATGAATTGCTACTAAAAGCAAGTAAGACCTTTAAACTTAAGTTGTTGAAATTTTGTGTTTTAATGCAACCAAAATAAGCAACATTCTATTCCTTCTAGCAATGCTTTACACAAGTTGCTTCAAAAATTACTTAAGGAGGCTGAACGTGATGGCTCATGCCTATAATCCCACAACTTTGAGAGGCCTATCTCAAAGTGAGCAGATCACTTGAGGTCAAGACTTCTAGACCAGCCTGGCCAACTTGGTGAAACCCTGTCTTTACTAAAAGAACAAAAATTAGCCGGGTGTGGTGGTGCCGCCTGTAGTCTCAGATACTCAGGGGGCTGAGGCAGAATTACTTGAATCCTGGATGCTGAGGCTGCAGTGAGCCGAGGTCGTGCCACTGCACTCCAGCCTGGGCAATAAAGTAAGACTCAATCTCAATTTTAAAAAAAAAAAAAAAAAAAAAGTACTTAAGGGTATTGGTGCCACCATATTAAATTCAAGAAGTGGTAAAGCAAAGGCTGCTTGTTTCAGTAAGGCTTTTTCTTCATTGTTTGGCTTCATTAAAGTACCAAAAAAAAAAAAAAAAAAAAAACCCATTGAAATCCAATAGCAGAAAGTTAGAATGCTTTCTAAAACACTCATCACTCCTGCAAGGCTCACATAATAACAGCCAGCTATGGGTAGATAACTTTATTCACATCTATTAATAAATGGCAAAGATGAAATGCAGCAGTAGAGGCTCAGATTTTCTAGTTGTGGTAGAACACATAGGAATCCTGGTTTGAACCTTCTTACAATTTAATTTTTAATATCTCTGCTTTAGAAAATACTATAGTGGCATTACTTTAAAGAAATCATTATCTTTCAGAAAATGTGAGAAATGTGTTTAAGAAGATAAAAACTGCTCCGTATAGAGAATAATATTTTCCCCTTTCAACTCCAGGGACAAAGCAAATTTTCCAGTGTCATCTTACTGTAGCCCACCAGGAGTTTGACAAAGCAAACAGTGCTAAGAACTCCTTGAAACTTGAAACCAGCAAAAAGCTTCTTGGTAACTAAAACAGATGAATTTCAATTTTAAAGCCACTGTGCCTGAACAAAAAGAAATGCCTTTTTTAAAAAAACTGCAAAACTTGAACTCAATATTGGCTTTCTTACTGAAGAAAATAATAGGAAAACATTCTTTAAAAGTTGTCAATCTTTTTTTTCTGATGATAAAAAAATGAGTAGAAAAAGCCAAATGATTACGTAGCTATATAATCCTCATATAAGCATATAATGGGGTTTTTACTTGGTTTTCTTTTGATCTTTTCATAAAAATGAGCTCATGCTGCACATGCACTTTGTACTTCCTACTGAAAGTTCATTAGCATAGCAGGGCATGATGGTGTGCACCTGTAGTCCCAGCTATTCGGGAGGCTGAGGCAGGAAGATCATTTTAACCCAGGAGTTTTAGGCTGCTGTGAGCTATGATCGTGCCACTACACTCCAGTATGGGCAACAGAGCAAGACTGTCTCTAAGAAAAAAATACAAAATAAATAAAAATAAGGTTCATCAAAATCACAAGAAGCTTTTTAGAAATAAACAATCTCAGGCCCCATTCAGGTATAAGCTGCAATTTCACAGCATTTCAAGGTGATGGGCATGCAAATGAAAAATGAAGAAGCCCTAGCTGGTAAGATATTTTATGAAGCACCATTCCCTATTTGCCTTTGATGAGAAGATCCAGATGTTGATAACACATATCTCTGGACACCACGGAAGTATCTACCTGGATTTAAACATGTGATTACTATCTGTATGTAACAGTGCCTGTTAAAAGCAAGCAAGGTAAGAAGGCCTCTTCAAGTTCAGGTTTAGGGACAGAGGGTGGCCAGAAAGAGCTTTCCTTCATTGCATCCTTTCCCCAGTAAAGTAGCTTGAATATCACCAGTGAGAGAGCCTCTCCTGTCAAAACCTTCAACAACAGTCACTGTATCCAACAGGACCCTCGGGCAAAGATGTTCACTTCCAAAATTCACTGTGAAAGTCGCAACTTGGAGATTTACGTGTCACCTGGGAGGATTGCTATTTTGGGCCCATGACACTATTACTGCTCTCATGCACCTTATTACTGAGAGTAGAAGAAAGGCGAGAGAGGCAGAAGAAGACACATCCCTGGCAGAAATGGCTTTGTCTGCTTGCCATGAGTTTGCTCTCGACTCCTGCCTACAGAAACGCAACCAGTGGGTGAAGGCCGATGTGGCCATTCAGCATTTCCCAGAGACTCTATGCCTGCTCCCAGTTCCAAAGACTGTCTCTGAGAAAACTAACATCAGGATTTCCAGTTTTTTCATCAAAGTTGATGAAGTACTAATTATTAAAAGTATGAAAAATATTACCATGTGTTCATCTTTTAGTTGCCTCCTAGGTTCTGTGGGGCATTGGTAATTTAAGCTCCCATCTGTCTTGCCAGGTGCAGAAAGAAACCGACATGAGGAAACCTACTGTCCAGCTCTGATCTCATGTCCAGCAACCCTTAATAGGGGCAAGGTACTCTACATGCCTCAGTTCACTCTTGTGTAAATGATACCTGTGTGCCTCAAGTGTTTCTCAAAGTATGACTCACATACCATGGGAGCTGAGGGACAGTTATGAAAGATGCTCTTAATATAATAGGTAATGTGATCATTAGAAAAATATTGGATGTTTGTATATAGGTGTATCCTTTTTTAGTAAATTATTTTATTTTTAAAGACGATTACTGGGCTGGATGAGGTGGTTCACACCTGTAATCCCAGCACTTTGGGAGGCCAAGGCAAGTAGATCACCTGAGGTCAGGAGTTCAAGACCAGCCTGGCCAACATGGAGAAACCCCATCTCTATTAAAAAACACAAAAATTAGCCAGGTGTGGTGACATGGGCCTATAGTCCCAGTTACTCGAGAGGCTGAGGCAGGAGAATAACTTGAACCCAGGAAGCAGAAGTTACAGTGAGCCAAGATAGTGCCACTGCACTTCAGCCTGAGTGACAAACAGCAATTCTGTCTCAATGTCTAAAAAAAAAAAAAGATTACTCAGCAAATATCAGCTTGGATAGTAGGTGAACATGAGGCGGAAAGTCCTAAAGGTGTTCCTTAATCCTTTCAGGTATTATAGCACCAGGAGGAAGTGAATATCTCTTCACAGAACATAAGAAAACATAGAGATATTTTATTTCATCATAAATGCAGAAAATTTTACAACTGTGTAACATAAAAATGCAAACATCAGTTTAAACGTCTGCAATTTGTTTAAAGCTAGCTATCAAAATAAGGTATAACCAGCCTTCTCCAAATGTGATTAATAGTTATTTGCTATTTAGCTCATATTGTTTTATGTTCTGCTAGCATTAGAAAGCAAATAAGCTAGAGTCAGCAACGAAAATTTTGAAACCTTTAATAGAAAACAAAGCCTAATGGATTTAATTTTATTCAATGAGGCTCATCATTATTTGACTCCCCTTCCACCTAACCCAGGAATCCCCAATGCTGTCTGGAGCATGCTATGAGAACCAGGGACTAGTTGGAGTCTGAAGTCCATTCTATGATGCTAGATCATGTAAGACCTTAATTTATGGTTTGAATATTTTAAAAGAATACAACCAGCTGGGCACAGTGGCTCATGCCTGTAATCCCAGCACTTTGGAAGGCCAAGATGGGTGGATCACCTGAGGTCAGGAGTTCAAGACCAGCCTGACCAACATGGTAAAACCCCAACTCTAAAAAAAAAGAAAAAAAGAAAAAAGAAAAAAGAATACAACCTACTAGGCCCCATCCCTTCCTTGTAGGGGATAATTTCCTCTTTCTTTATCAAAACAGAGACTTTATGAACCTGTGTCTCCTGTTAATACTGTCAGACCATGGAGAAAAGCCATTCCCCCCTTGTCTCTTCTGCACTGATTCCAGGGGGACTCAAACATAGCTGTCCATCATCAGATCCCGGCTTTTTCAACACAGGAGTAGGCATGGGACCTGGGATGGCCAGTTACCATTAATGTAAGCAAAAGACCCAACTGAGCCAACTGAGTTTTCTGCAAAGAATGATCATGGTGCTAGAAGAGAGGGGTACCACTTTCCCTGGGATCAGGAACCATGAGAAGGAAGTAGGCCAGGAGCTGCCACATGGAGAACACTTTATGAGACTGAAGCAAACACAGAGGAAGCAAACAGGGAGCAGAGAAAAGGAAAACAAGAAAGAGTAAGGATAAGCTTCATAAACCAGGAAGCTAACAAACTTCAGGCTCACTGAGGGCAGTATATGGTAAATGAGTATAAGTTTGGGACAAGACATATTACCAGGGACCTGGTTTTATGACCCAGTTCGTCATTACTGCACAGACTGATGAGAATTTCTGGCATTTAAAGATGACAGAAAAGACGCACAGAAAGCAATTAATAGCATGTGAATTTAAGAAGGAGAAACAATGGGAGGAGGCAGGAATTGAAAGTTATGAGGAAGCATAGAGGTCATGCGGTCTGCAGAACTGGGTGAAGATACAGACTCCACCTCATACCAGTCTCCTCTTTTATCTATCAGGCACTAGTTTCCTCATCTGGTAAATGGAAAAAAAACTCTACCTGCCTGGCAGGACTGTTGTAAGAAATAAATGAAATAATATGTGTAAAGTATTCATAAAAGTACCTGACAGAGTAGAAAAAGTACTCTCAAGTTCTCAACAACCATGAATCGCTATGACGAAGAAGTAATATATTAAAACAACAGCCATCACTCCCAAGAGATTAACAGCCTTAAGAGTAGGAGGTCAGACCAGAAAGACCAGCAATCCGAAATGCTCTGGATTGAGAATTTCACAGCAAGTGCAGCTGGACCTGGGATGGTCCAGCTCAGTGGAAGGAAGGGCGTCAGCTATTACAGAGGCAGTCCACCACTACTCGAGGCAGTCTGCCATTACTGAGCAGTCTGCCATTAACGAGGCAGTCCATCATTACTAAGGCAGACCATCATTACTAAGGCAGACCACCATTACTAAGACAGACTGCCATTACCAAGGCAGGCCGCCATTACTAAGGCAGACCGCTATTACTGAGGCAGTTCTAACTGTACCTCTGTAAACAAAACCACAAGGAAGTTCACACAGCAACTGGGCAGAGCCCACAGCAGCTCAGCAATGTCTCTGCTGGCAGACTGTGACTAGGCTACCTCCTTGCTGGGCAGGGCATCTCTGAAAAAAGGCAGCAGCACATTAGGAACCTATAAATAAAGCTCCACCTTCCCACAACAGAGCACGTGGGGAAAAAGAAACTTATCAGTTCCACCGTAGCAAACTTAAACATACCTGCCCAGCAGCTCTGAATGGAACAACTGAGCTCCCAGCTCAGCACCTGAGCTCCTACAAGGGACAGATTGTCTCCTTAAGCAGCTCCCCAACCCCCACATATCCAAAGGGACACCTCATAAAGCAAAGATCAGGCTGACATTTGGTGGGTACCCTTCTGGGATGAAGATAATAGAAGAAGAAACAGGCAGCAATGCTTACTGTTCTGCAGCCACCGCAGGTGATCCCCAGGCAAGCAGGGTCTGGAGTGGACCTCCAGCAATCCTACAGCAGAGGGACCTGTTAGAAGGAAAACTAAAAAACAGAAAGAAATAACTTCAATGTCAACAAAAAGGACGTCTACTCAGAGACCCCATCTGAAAGTCATCAACTACAAAGACCACAGGTAGGTAAATCCACGAAGATGGGAAGAAACCAGTGCAAAAAGGATGAAAACACCAAAAACCAGAACGCCTCTCCTCCTCCAAGGGATCACAACTCCTCACCAACAAGGGAACAAAGTTGGATGGAGAATGAGTCTGATGAATGTACAGAAATGGGCTTCAGAAAGTGGGTAATAACAAACTTCTCTGAGCTAAAAGAACATGTTCTAACCCAATGCAAAGAAACTAAGAACTGTGAAAAAAAGGTTAGACTAAATGCTAACGAGAATAAACAGCTTAGAGAAGAATATAAATGACATGATAGAGCTGAAAAACACAACACAAGAACTTTGCGAAGCATACACAAGTTTCAGTAGCCGAATTGACCAAGCAGAAGAAAGGATATCAGAGATTGAAGATCAACTCAGTGAAATAAAACGAGAAGGCAAGATTAGAGGAAAAAGAGTGAAAAGAAATGAATAAAGCCTCCAAGAAATATGGGATTATGTGAAAAGACCTAATCTATGTTTGATCAGTGTACCTGAATGTGACAGAGAGAATGAATCCAAGCTGGAAAACACTCTTCAGGATATTATCCAGGAGAATTTCCCCAACCTCAAGGCAGGCCAACATTCAAGTCCAGAAAATACAGAGAACACCACAAAGATATTCCTCAAGAAGAGCAACCCCAAGGCACATAATCGTCAGATTCACCAGAGTTGAAATGAAGGAAAAAATGCTAAGGGCAGCCAGAGAGAAAGGTCAGGTTACCCACAAAGCGAAGCCCATCAGACTCAAAGTGGATCTCTCAGCAGAAACCCTACAAGCCAGAAGAGAGTGGGGGCCAATATTCAACATTCTTAAAGAAAAGAGCTTTCAACCAGAATTTCATATCCAGTCAAACTAAGCTTCATGAGCGAAGGATAAATAAAATCCTTTAAGAACAAAAAATTGCTCAGAGATTTCATCACCACCAGGCCTGCCTTACAGGAGCTCCTGAGAGAAGCACTAAACATAGAAAGGAACAACCAGTACCAGCCACTCCAAAAACGTACCAAATAGTAAACAGCATCGACACAATGAAGAAACTGTGTCAGCTAATAGACAAAACAACCAGCTAGCATCAAAATGGCAGGATCAAATTCACACATAACAATATTAACCTTAAATGTAAATGGGCTAAATCCCCAACCAAAAGACACAGACTGGCAAATTGGATAAAAAGTCAAAACCCATTGGTGTGTTATATTCAGGAAACCCATCTCACATGCAAGGACACACATAGGCTCAAAATAAAGGGATGGAGGAAGATTTACCAAGCAAATGGAGAGCTAAAAAAAACAGGAGTTGCAGTCCTAGTCTCTGATAAAATAGACTTTAAATCAACAAAGATCAAAAGAGACAAAGAAGGACATTACATAATAGTAAAAAGATCAATGCAACAAGAAGAGCTAACAATTGTAAATATAAATGCACCCAATACAGGAGCACCCAGATACATAAAGCAAGTTCTTAATGACCTACAAAGAGACTTAGACTCCCACACAATATAGTGGGAGAATTTAACACTCCATTGTCAATACTAGACAGATCAACGAGACAGAAAATTAACAAGGATATCCAGGACTTGAACTCAGATTTGGACCAAGCAAATCTAATAGACATCTACAGAACTCTCCACCCCAAATCCACAGAATATACATTCTTCTCAGCACCACATCGCACCAACTCTAAAATTGCCCACATCATTGGAAGTAAATCACTCCTCAGCAAATGCAAAAGAACGGAAATCATCACAAACAGTCTCTCAGACCACAGCACAATCAAATTAGAACTCAGGATCCAGAAACTAACTCAGAACCACACAACTTCATGGGAACTGAACAACTGGCTCTTGGATGATGACTGGATAAATGATGAAATGAAGGCAGAAATAAAGAAGTTCTTCAAAACCAACAAGAACGAATACACAATGTACCAGAATCTCTGGGACACATTTAAAGCAGTGTCTAGAGGGAAATTTATAGCAATAAATGCCCACATGAGAAGCAAGGAAAAATCTAAAATCGACACCCTATCATCAAAATTGAAAGAGCTAGAGGAGCAAGATCAAAAAAACTTAAAAGCTAGGAGAAGTTAAGAA